>VYZS01104976.1:0-25937 GCA_013400695.1 Neodrepanis coruscans
AAAAAAATCACAGAAGGTTATTATTCAAAGCTTAATCAATGAATATCTTTCTGTTAGTAGATTCTCAAATAAGGCGTGAGTTTTAAGTCAGTGAAGAAACACTTATGCTTTTGGTTTATCAGGAGTTTTTCTCATTCTTATGATCAAGATTCTTCTAGGCTACAGAGCTGCTGTGTTGGATATTGCTTCCATACAGGCACAATCACTGCAGACCAAGTAAACAGTAGCTATGAGATACAAAATAAGCATAAGTTGCTACTCACATCTCTGTTATTTACTGACTGCTGCATTGCGATTTTGTTGAGATGTCTAAATGAGAAAGCCAATAGCAAAGTGCAAACTGTGCAAAAATGTCTGTAAAAGCAGAAGTTTGCCTTGGCTATTTCTTCTGGTTTTTAAAAGGGGACAAGGATAACAAGAGGTTTCTAATTCAAAGAGGTAGTTAGAACTTTTTTTAAAGATTCATATGTGTGATGACTTAATTTGGCTTAAGAAAAAATGCAGTTCACCCAGATTTTGTAGACTGCTTTTTGTACTTATGAAAATATTCTTATGCTTCCCTATTTTCATCATAAAGCATGTCCTTTTCCACTTTTCCTATTTCACCAGTTGTGGGACTGTCTGAACCTCCCCCAGTCCAGTCTTTCCCTTTTGAGGAATTAGTTGTATCTAAAGATGTCAGGTTTTTATCGAAATTCAGTGGTTTATCTATCTGTGTGTGCCTTCCTGAGCTGTCCTCTTTGCATGTGTTAGCTGTTCTGTTCTTTCCTTCAGAGACTTTTTACAACACTGAGACTACCATCTCTATGCATATTTTTCTCTTCCCACTCCAATATATATATATGTAGATATGTGTGTGGATATCTATATGAAGTATTTTTGAAAGGTGAGTCATGAGGATGTGTGTGTATTGTGCTATTTTTAAAGAATAATCAGAAGTGCTATTATACTGAAAAGCATTGATGGGCTCATCCCACTTTTTGATTGGGTTTCATAGCTATAGACAAGTACAGAGTCCTTGAAGCAATTTTTCTTTGTAACAACTAATGCAATATCTCCTACCCACTACTTTCTTGGTTGGGTTTTTTGGGGGGTATTTTTTTATTGTTTTGGTGGGTTTTGTTTGTTGTGTTTTTTTTCCCCCATGGCTTTTCCTCCTTTAACCTTTAACCCTCCTTTATTTATTTCATCCTTTTAGAAACAGCAGTGTAGTTAATATGAAGACCAAACTACTACCTGGCTTTTTCTGAGTCAGGCAAGTTGAGGCATGGGCTGGAGCTTAAGAGTTCTCTCAGACTTCATTTGTAAGAATTGAAAGGATTGCCAAGAATATCTGGTACTCTTCTGGTACTCTTCCAAATATATGTTGTGGCTGTTTTTTTTTTCTTCTTCTTTTTTTTTTTTTTTTTTTTTCCCCATTTATTTATATTTTAAGTTCTGGAAAAGGTTAAAAGAGTGTCATGATGTATTTGTACAATGTCATTTCTTAGTCCATTTCCAGCAGCTCATTTGGCAGTATAACAGGATAGTGAAGTGATTCTCATCTGTGGGCAGAAACTGAGATAGTCTCTGATAGAATTCGTCTCATAGCTCATATTATTTAATGTCAAGATTTTGAGGGTAAATTTTAGTTTTATGCAGAAAATCTAAGGTGTATTCCCTTTACATCAAGGTTAAAGTATTTTTAATTTCCTAGTGGCAGTGATTCTAAAAAATCAAATCCTACAGACTTATAAGAGTGTTTTGCTTCACTTAGTAATATGGCAGTAGAAAGCTATAGCTGATTGTGCCTTCTGTGCTAATGACCTTGCTGCATATGATATTATTATTGCAGGCAGCAAGGAAGATAATAGTTTATTGCTAGCTTGTTTATTGGGATGAATGTTCTACTAACAGCTGCATATCTCACTGTAGAATCTATTCTAATGGAAGGAACACTTCAAGCCACATTAAGGAAGTTGAGGATATTTCACCGATATAGTAATCTGACTAGATGAGATGCCTATACCTTTATAATCTGGTAGATTATAGAGTTATATATCTGATAGATTATAGAATCTGATAGATTATAGAATACTGGAAGTAGAGTCTCAGATTCATTGTGTGAAAATCTGTGTTTTCTAAATTCAATTTATTAATGTCAGAACTTCAGCTCTGTTATTGCCAGACCTCTGGATCTTGATGTTGCCTTTAACTAGAAAAAGAGATAAAAAAGTTGTTAAAATGTTGATTCTGTTGGAATCAACTCTTGTATTATTAATGCGATTGTTGTGTATTCATTCACACAACACATAAAATTGATGTTAAGGGCTGGTAATAGGCCTATAGCTGATTCAGCGCTTAATGGAATGGATATGAAAAGTATAGCTAACAAGTATTACCGAGGCGTTGTAAACAAGTCCTCCACTTGCCTCCACCTGCCCTTATGCAATGGAATGTGTTGGGTTTCATGGTATTTTCTAGATATATCACAGCTATTGTTCCAAATGTACTGTGGAGCATTCAGAGATCCAGTGTATCGGGGGTACACATGCAGATAAGAAATCTATCACATACATGGTAGTTCTGATATGTTTAGAAAGCAAGTGTTTTCAAAAGTGGCTTGTGCGTGCATGTTACATTTGCCATCTGATGCACTTGGAATGCTCCAGGCTTTCACACAAGTGGCACAGTATGTCAGCTTTTTTGTTCTTAAAACTCGCAGTTCAGGATAGCTATAGTTCTCACTGAGGAAATAACCTTTTGTTCATTCCAAAATTTTAAGCAGTTACAGTCTATTGTTTGCTCTAGAACTGCTGTAGGACTGATGTGATATGGAAGAAATAGGACATTTAAAAAAGTCTCTTTCAAAAAGAGGATTTTTTTGACAAGTTGCAATAATGTGGGCAACCTGCTCTTTTGATTTCTTAAAGACTTGCTCTGATAGATAATGCTTATAGTCTTAATTTCAGTTAGTTTAAAGTTCAAGACCAGGACCATTCACTATTTTTAGATTGCTTTTAGAAATGCTTTTGTGCAGATCATTTGGTTTTTCTTTGTCTACTTTAGCATAGTACCAGGAATGTAAGAGGTCAGAAATTGTGACCTAATAATTTGCCTTAGTTCAGTGCAAGAGAAGTCAGAATTTAATTGCTGAATTGTTACCTATACAGAGGTAAAACGGAATTAGAAAAGGGAATAGTAGTCAGAATATATTTTAAAATATAAAAGTTCAATATAATTTTTTTGTATTTCTTAAAGAGTCAGTAAATTTGAAGTGGATGGATGATACAGAAGTATATATGACAATAAAAAAAAAGAGTTTCAGTGAAAAATTACTCTTGGTATATCCTGTTGTTACTTTTCCATTTGTAGCCTTAGAAATATTTATGATAGAATATTTTAGAAGGGGTTATCTCATTGCTATTCTTCTTTTTTAATTTCCACAAAGATAACTGAAATTTTTGTTGAACACAGTCATCCATTTGCCAGACATTGTGGGATGTGTCTGGAGAACGTTAGCAAAAAAAAAAAAAAAAAAAAGGAGAGATTTTATTACTGTTGTAGAGAAACATACAGTTTAGACAGGTATAAATGTGCGCTGGCTACAGTCTACCTATTGCAGCAAGTGCACTTAGAAACAAAATTTTTTGTAATAAAAAAGGAGCTAAATGCATCAAGTCAAATATTTAGACTCTTCAATTCTGAATCAGAGTTATTTATGTTGGAATCAATCTGACTTGAATGTTTGCAGTGTAAAAATGTGAATCTGATAATTTTTGTATATCACATGGAATTTTCCATTGAAATGTAATTCCATTTGACAGCTTCACATGAGAACTGATTCACAAGCATAGATATACGAGGTTACTTTGAAGCACATAGTAATGAATAACTCTGCTTCAGCCTTGTCAGAGAACACCTCCCAGTTTGCAAATAAGTCTTGAACAGAGTCCTAAGAAAGAGAGCAAAAATAGTGTGGCTGCATGGCGTGGGGGAATAAGTACTACTCTTCTGGGTTTCGGGGGACCTTATATGCAGAATACGATTTCAAAGTCTCTTGCCTATCATTTCTTCTGAATTGTTTGCTCTTAAGAGTGCTCTACAGGCCTTGGAATTCTGTACAGCTTCTTGGTGTTTTCGGCTAGGATAGAGGTTGTATTCTTAAATGGTGATTTATTTTGTGAAGTGGGAACCACTGTAACTCTTGATTTACCTGAGTAGCATGGACTATTGTATGTGTGCTGCCACTTCCACAAAGTCTGCCTGCCATGACACATGAAGAATTTTAATTCCTTTTTAGGTGCGTCCTCAGTGTGTTACTACAAGTCAGTTGGGTTGCTTTTGCTAGCCAAGATGACACACGTACATGACGCATAAGACTGATTTTTTAGTGGTCAGGCAAGTAGGATTAGGATCTAAAGACTCAGACAAAAGAAACCCAAAAATTATTTGCCCTTCTGAATTTGGCTATACTTTATGTGCTAATATAGTTATATTATGTGACTCTACACAAATTGATCCCATACAAAATTTGCCTTTGTCGTACATACTAATCCTGGCATTATGTTGGACATATGTATCCTTGAATGCCTGGAGCTGTTTTAGATATCCCAGGAGAAAAAGAACATGTGAAATGCAGTCTAGGCTTCTCATTTGGTTTTAGACACATCTAGTAACAATCTAGAGATGACTTAAAAATTCCTTATGAGTTCCCAGGTCACAGATAACAGTGCAATCAAGCTTTAGCAAATTTTTAGCTGTTTGTCATTTTAACAGCTACCCTGTGATTCAGTTTAGACTCAAGAGTGTGCTTGCACAGGCACTTTTTGACCTATTTGGAAGATCAATTTAAGAAAATGCCTGTTATAATTAGAGATATCCTTTAAAGACTCGCTAGAGAAGATGACCTGCTGAAAACTTGTTTAAGGTGAACAAAACTTCAGCTAATTCCAGTGTTGGCCCAGTAATCTGGCCTCAGACCAGCAGGGGACCAGCATTCATTGAAAGTATGGTAGGTGTCTTCTGCACTGCTCTATCTATTTCCCCATTATTTTAAATACTGTGTTATGACCCTTCCTTAAATGTATTGTTAATCACTTTAGAAACAACTGAGTGTTTTGCATTAAGTGATTAGCAATTAATCTCTCCAGTTCTAATCTAAAATTTAGCCCTTTTTGACACATTTTTTCTTGTTTTGATGTCAGCCCTCTGGTGAGATAAAGTTTATTCTGATGGTATTATCAATAAATGACAGCTAGAAATTAATCTAACTCTCCTTTTCAAACATCTTTCTCACTCAACAACCCTTCTGTGTTTACTCGAAAAGAAGCAAATCTCCTCTGCTCTCCTCCCCTCTCCTTTTCCCCCTTCCCCTCCCCTCTCCTCCCCTATTTCCCTCTCATTTTCTTTCCATAAGTGGTTAAATAGTAGTTTACTGATACAGAATTCCAAAATTACTTTTTGTCCTGAAAGAATATTTCTTAATACAAAATAGGACTTAGTGGCATATAGTCTTATCATGTAATCCCCCTTGTCACTTAACAACTGTTGAGTGTATAACCTTGCCTTTTTTACTACAAAATGATCTTTGTTTTGTTAGCTAGCATGAATGATCATCCGAGTAATTCTGTGCAACTGATACTTTCCAAAATCCTGTCATTGAAAAATGTGACCGCTATTACTGGGATTGATTTTTATGTTAAGGCAACTAATGAAGCTGTGGAATAAGACTGGCCTCCAGAATGATACATGAGGAAACCTGCTGGTAACCTTTCTCTTGTCTGAAGCATTTTTATTCCAAACTACCCTTTTACGTGGTCTGGCTTTCTTTAACAATTTCATTCTCCTGCAGTTTATTTAATCTCTTGCTATGTGGCAGTATATCAAATGTTTTATTGCAGTGAAAAGAGTAAAAAAAATAAAATATTAAACTTCCCCTTTGTTCAGAAATATCTTTTTATCTAAGGAGACTGTTTGGTCCATCTGACGATCTTTGTTTTTGCCGGATTTCCTCAAACGTTTAGTCTTAAATATCATGAAAACAGCTAACTGGTTGGGGTTTTGTTTTGGTTTGGTTTGGTTTGGTTTGGTTTGGTTTTTTTCTGTTCAGATATATGAAAGTCAGGAGGTTTTTCTTTTTATTTTTCTTGGTTTTGGGGTGAATGGTTTGGGAAGTTCAGGAAGACAAATGCATCTACTAACACACAGCTAACAGCACTACCGATGGAATTTAGTGCTGCACTTATGCGGATAAGAAGTATAACTTTATTAGAGGAAATACCCTGGGAGACCATAGCAAGAATGGTGTATGGCATTTAGATTCTCAAGCAGCCTTTTGTTTGTCATGTACATTAAAATGTCTACAAACTCCCACATGTATGTATATTGTCTCTTAAGTCTTCTGCTTCCAGTGAAATTAGTTATAATTGAAGAACAGTCTTGAAACCTGACATGTATTTGGCTTGACATTGCCATTACATAAAATTCCAGACTTTTTGTAAATGTAGACACTGTCAATTGTGATACAAATTTGACAACTTAGTTAAATCTTCATACTGAAGCAAAGGCTGTAAGTACTGAATGAATTTGACAAATAGATTCTGCTAGCAGAGGATGGCTCTCATCCTGCCTTGCTTTCCATTCTCCTTTTTGTGTATGTGAGGGCTTCTGGGAAGAGACTGGAGTCATTCTGGTCAGGAAGGCAGGTGAAAAATTTTGTGATAGGAGCAGATGAAAGAGCCCAAATTGCAAGACCTGAACAGTTCATATAATGACTACATGAATGAAGAGCAAAGTCTGGGAAAACGTTCTTTCAATCCTTTCACTAAATAAAGTTCATATTACAATATAGGAAAGTATGAAATGCAATTCTAGTTTTTCATTTGTTTTTTTTTAAGATGATCAAGTTATTCCAACTACACAATCTTTTGAAAATAACCTCTGAATTAGCTGCACGTGTATATTTACAGAAAAAGGAAGAACAAACCAAAGCAATTAAGAAAACAATAGCTGAATGTTAAAGCTATAGTATAGAAAGAAGACAGACTAGGTCATCTAGCACGTTCAGTTTCTCTAAGAAATAAAGTGCTGTAGTTGTAACAGTATTGCAGTAGTATTGCATTTCTTTTGAAGAATATGGGGAAGACGTGGGGCTTTGTGGTATTTCCTTGTCTGACCCCAAATTACTAAATGCCAATTTTTGCTTTCTGGAGTATGAGAATATGCATTATTTATGTAATAGAATGGCAAAAATTCAGAAGAAGATTTAAAATGCTGGAATGCTTCCAGGACAAGACTAAAATCTAAATGTGGGACAGATGCTTTGATTAATTTGTGGTTTTGTTTTGTTGTTTTTTTTTTTCCCAGAGCTTAGTCTTTGTATCTATAAAGGGATATCGATAATGCACACATATATCCACTTAAAAAACATACAAATAAATTCATAGTTTGCATATAAGATATGGATTACAGAATCATATCAAAACCAAGTGGAAGAGGCTGAGCTATTTGTATTTGCTGTGTTCTTCCTTATGATTTCCTCAGCTGGAATGGGATCTGCCAGAATCCTTGGGATCATTAGGTCTCTACTAAGCACATGGCGAAAGGGATGTAACAGCATGATTTTCAGCACTATAGCTCACAATCACAGATGTGTTTAGGCAATCCTGTCTGTCATTCATACTATATTTGAACAGATTGGGCCCCTGAAAAAGTTCGTGCATTTCATTCTGCAAGCTGGCATGCCAGACACCAAATCCCCAATCACAAATGTATGTGTTCTTTCCCCCATGAAGGACTTGTGATGCAGTGATGTGTGCTTTAGTATGGGCTTCTTCTGCTGACAACTCGAGGATCTCTGAATTGAGGGAGATAAAGGACACTTTTTGTAGTTTTTATGAACTCATTCAGCAAAATGAGATTCTGTTCCTCATCTTTTTTTATTGTGTCACGACTCAAACAACAGGACTCGCAATAAGGCAGAGAAGCCAGATGTTTTAGGCTAACACCGCTAGACCTTGGTCTTTGCATTATTGTCCACCAGGACTCCCAGGGCATTTTCTGACCAGCTGGTCAGCTGCCAGACTGCACTGGAGCATGGAATTAACCCTGCCCTAAGATAGGACTTGACACTTCCCTTTGAACTAATTGTGGTACTGTCAGGTCATTCCTCCACCTGTCAAGATCCCTCTTGGGTGCAGTACCATTTGCTCTGTCAGCCACTCATCCCACGTTTATGTCATCTGCAAATCTAACGACAAATAGGTCTGTGTAGAAAAAAATAGTTGTCTTGCTCTGAATTATCATATAAAGATGATTTTATTTCCTTTCTCAAAACACTTCAAAATTTTTCAACTTCAGAGCTAATGTGGTTCTGCCAATTGATTTTGTCAACATCTTCAGCTCTGTCTGTTGGATGCTATAATATTCCATACTGAGAAGGACAAATCCTCCTTCCATTCTCAGCTCGGAAGGCTTTGAATATGTAATTGAAACAGTCAGTCAGCACCTGAAATTGTTAATCATGTTCAGAGGATTCAGGAAACTGCACATGTGATCAGATGTCCCTCATATCAGATCTGCCTGATACCTGAACTCTCAGGGCCTAGAGGTTACAGGCTAGGAAAGAGATCTGTTTTCTGTGCTCAGTAGAATGCTAATGCATTGACTTCTTTTTGAGATGTGATTGCTATATGGAATAGCTGGGAAGTTTTTTTTGCCTTTTTTTTCCCCCTTGAAACAGGCTTTCATTGATAATTACATGTAATGAAAATGTTTGATATGAATGTGATTTGAATTTGATTTGAATACCTTTTTTTTTTAAAGTGAGCAGTGGAACAAGCTGTTTGCTTATGGTATGTCTTTAAATGTATTCAAATATATGGGTTTTGATGAAGGATATTCAGGGGGTTCTTATATTTCTTATGGAAGGGGAAATGAGAAAAACATATCTTGCAGTTATCTACCTTGAAGAGTACGCTGTAATTTAGTTTAAGAGGTTTTTAATAAAAAAGTTTCATAGTAGCTTTAATTTTTCTCACTTCTTATAAGTCAAAGTCTGTGCAGACTTTGTTTCAAGTAAGTAATTCTAAAACAGTTTGACTAGATCTCAGTGAATGGTTCATTGCAAATTCTTGGGATATTCTTCTGGAAAGTCTTTAAGTTAAATCCTTCCTTTTTTTTTCCAAGATGGGAGATACTATTTTATGAGTTACCATTCTTTGAAAATCAAGGTGAGATTCTAATGCTTGTTGATTCTTATTCCTGGTGAGGAAGAGAAAATAATTTACTGTGTTAAATAGCATTATTTACACAAGTGGATGTGAAATTAGGCTAGGTGGTTTTAAGTAAATCCTGCTTTTTAAATTACCTTTTTATTTTGTTGATCTTCAATTTCAGGATTATTTCAAAGCTAAACGAAAATGTTTGAAAACCTCTGGCTACTTTTATACTCAGCTTTTGCCTGACTGCACTGCATAGTATTTTGTGGAGGATATCTTCTCAGGACAACAAGAAAAGAACCAATATGATCTAAGTGAAGCCATTTACTAAGAGCATCAGACTTACTTTTATACTATTTCTAACTTGTTCACATGCTTCTAATTCTATTACTATTGGCAGACACTTCTTACACTATTATTATTGGTTAATAAACTTATGAGAACACTTCTATACACTCTAATTGGTTACATCTCTTTACAATGATTGAGGTTGCAGTTGGCCTGTTCCACGTGGGGTCTCTGGACTTGTTTTCTCCTTTTGTTTAACTTTTCTCCTGCCTGTACCAAGGTCACTTATCTTCTCTTGCGTGCTTTCTCAGGAGAACTATCAGGTAGAATTGTCCTTACATATCTCTGTGCGTTTTTTTCCCATGAGAAAGGCTAGGCTGCAGAGCCTGCTCTCTCTTCAAAAGCTGAGTTGTGCAGGGGGCTTATTGCCCTCCAAAAATCCTATAACTCTGAAAATTCCCAACAATATTTTGCTTACGGATACATTGTAAATTCAGTATAAAATGAGGTGAGATTTTAGGCATAACCAGTCTTGCAGAACTGATGTTAGCTTTCTGACAAAGCAGACAAGTCTGGTCCCTGTCTGCCACTGTGTTCTGTGGCCAGCCTGCACGGAATGCTGTTACTGAAGTTCCACTGCCAATCCAGCTCAAGGCCAGTGCAAATCTTCTGCTGGATTACACCACCCCCCACCACTCCAACCGCCAAGAGAGCACTGGAACCTCCAACTCTCCCTCTGTTCTCCTTCTCTTTG
The DNA here is from genome assembly GCA_013400695.1 of Neodrepanis coruscans. NCBI lineage: Eukaryota > Metazoa > Chordata > Aves > Passeriformes > Philepittidae > Neodrepanis > Neodrepanis coruscans. The sequence continues at coordinate 10,243 of VYZS01104976.1, forward strand.
GGCATCTTTGAGGAAACATCTTGACTCTGTAGAGAACTACCCTGTGCAACTTCTGAGAAATCTGGAGCCTACTGTTAGCGGGTGAAACGAAGTTCCTGAAGTTAAAACCTGTTTTCCCTTTCTCCATCTTTTCCCCTCTTCTGGGACGGATGGGGAGGGGGGTTTTGGTTTTTTTTAGGGTTTCTAGGGGCTTTGGGGACGGGAGGGGGAGTGGGGGGTGCGTCTGTTCCATCCTGCGTTTGACAAAGGCGACTGCCTCCTTCCCCTTCCCCCTCCGGCACAGTGGCAGCTAGTGCTGCCATGGGGACAGGACCGGCCCATCCTGCAGCCACCGGTGCTGAGCTGGAGGGCCGCCTTGTGCCGTAGGCAAGCCCTGCTGGCTTGGTAGGGGTGGCGGGAGCAAGTGTGGCACAGGGGCCAGCCCAACCTGCGGCTGTCAGCGCCAAGCTGGCGGCTGCCGCGAGTGCGGCCCTGCTGGCGCAGCACGGTGGGTGCGGTGCCCCCTGGCAGTGGCAGGGGATCGCCGCCGAACGCCGGCAGGCTTGGCTTGCCTGTTTCTGGTGCTGCGTGCATGAGCAATGGGTTTCCCATGCACGTGAAACGTGGCACCGAACAGCGAGTGCCAGTGGCTCTCACAGCAGGGGGAAACCACCTCGCGCGAGTGGCTGCCGCTAGCATGGGGTGAGGGCAGCCTGGTGCTGGTGCTCGGGGCCACCAGGGTGCCCCGTGGTGCCTGCAGGCGGCCCCTTCTGCCCTCAGGCCCTGACCATGTGGCAGTGTGACGGGAAGCACCGCCATGTTGCCTCATGGCAAGATCTCGCAGGAGGGAAGTTCCTGGGCACTGTTTAGCCAATCCAGAGGCAACCTGCACCCGGGAGGGATTCCGAGATTGCACGGGATTAGACTCCTTATATAACCGTGATCCCGGAGGCCATCTTTCTCTTTTGGGACTCGTCAGTCGTCAGAGCTGCATCTCTGCTTGTCTTGGCTCAGTGTTTTTCAGCGGCATGAGCAGCAGTGCAGCTTCGGTGGCAGCGGAGGAAGCGCAAGGGCTGAAGACCACATCATTTCATCAGCTGTGGTATTTCTCCCTTGTGGGGGTCCCCTGGGTTTTCTTTCATTTTCCCTTTTTTTTTCAGGAAACCCTGGCAAGGAACCCAGCACCACTCTATCCTTCTCCCTCACACCAGCAGCCCAGCATCCAGCCCCAGAGTAGCTCAATTTGTCTGTCTTTGTGTTTTATTGTCAGTTGCAAAATAAAACTTGTCAGTTTGTTCTTGATTTTTCTTGTCACTCTTATGCTCCCTAAAGTCCAAAACCAGGACACTTACATTTACAGACTGAGAGTTGAGCCCTGGGCATGATTTTGTTACAGTGAGGGGCCAATGTGTCCCTCAGCTTCGTCAAGAGCCTGGTATATTTAGCCTTCACACAAACAAAATGTGTGACTTCATGGTTCACTGCTGACTGGCAAGTCTGAAGGAGAAACACAGGGGAAAAGAAACCTGTTCAATCAGAAACTTCTAATAGCTGCAGTGAAAGAGGTATATTGATGGCTAATGCAGAAAGAGAAAAATGGCAAAAAAAAAATCAGCTTTTGTTTTAGTAGCATGTGTCATGTTAATATATATACACCAGTATATGAAAGGATATAGTCTTAGTGAAGCAAATCAAAATATACTAAACTGCAAGTATTTCTTAAAATTTTCTGTGTATCAGCAGGTATTGGCAACTTGATTTAGGATGTATTTAAGTACTGTTTGACTTTGTAGACAGCTTTTTTATATGGTCGATAAAAATGGAGAAAGCTTCCAGCCATGAGTATTGGAATAAAGGAAGAAGGAATACAGCAGTGCAAGCAAGGTAAAGATTTGATACTGTAATAGGCCCTGCTGTATCTCTAGGCTATAAGCGGAGAAGAGGAATTGGGGAAAAATAAAATTGCAGCTGTACAGAATTGCAAGTGACAACTAGTCAGTGAAGGAAAGATTTTTAAGTTTAAAAATTACATGTGCAGATTTTTCTTTTCTCCTGGAGGTACATACATACAGTTATTGCTGCAAAGGTTTTTTTTCAGTGGGAAGATCTGAGGTACACATAGTCTCCATGGTCATGTATGATACTGACTTGAGATCAGTTAGAATTGCAAATGTGACCCCAAATAAACACTGCAGTGCCCTTTCTATCTTGCAAAAAGGCCAAGATATTTTAATCCTGCAGAAGAATATCATTGTCATTACTTTAGTAACAAAATTCCATGTCTGCCTTTAGACCTAATACTCAGAATTACCATCAGTTCACTGCAGTCTGTGGGGAAAATAAGAATAGCTTCTAACGTGTTGCTGTTTTGTGCAGGATATTTTTCATAAAGGTAAAGCAAGTATTTTTCTAATAGCCTTACAGTTGTATTACAATTTTTAAGTTGGTTTTTTTTTTTTTTTAATTTGTCCTCTGGAACAAGAAACACATTACTTTTAGAAGATATAGAAGGTATCTGGTTTATTCTACTTTTATAAAGACATTGCAAGAAAAATTTACAGTGTCAGTTGAGATGTTAAGCATTTTAATGATATAAGCTTATGCTGTAAAAAAAGTACATCATTACAAAGTGCATGTAAATTGGAAAACCGTTTGCAGCCTACTTAAGTTTTTGTTTTTTTTTCAAAATTAAACGAATGAGTCGGTGAAGATGACAGACAGGTTTTATGTGTGTTAGCGAAGTGAAAACAGTAGGAAGTGGAAATGTATTCTTCTGAAATATAGTAAAGGTGGCTGGTGCCATCTTCTGGAGGTGGCAGTGGTGATTCAGACCACCCAGAATTCTAGACTGAAAAACGTGGGTTATTTTTTAAATGCAGTCCAAATATTTTAAACAAATAAACATAAAATATATTAGCCACAAAGCAAGTTGAGAAGAAATTACACAGCTCAGTAGCACTTGCTCTATCTGGGACATCTAGGATGCTTTTCCTATGCTGGTTTCCCGACTTTTGTCAGCCCTGAATAATGATAGCTAGAAGCATTCATCTCTAATTCGCAGAAAATGATCTTTTATAAGTTAGCTAACATTTTACACTAAATGTCTGGGTTTTGTGGATGTTTTTTTTGGCAGGGGGGGATTTTTTTTGGTCAAGGTGGAGTTCTAGGCTAGCTTTCCCAGTAGCAGCCTAGCCCTAGAGCTGCTAGTGTGTAGAGGGGGCAGTCTGAAAAGCCACAAGGGATCAGAATATCACATGATTTGAGCAATCACCAGCAGGTTTTCTCATTCCTAACAAGCCTCTGTGCATTTGCTTAAGTGTCTCCTTGCCCATTTGTTAAAGGAAAAAAATGCTACATTTTCATTTAAGAAAACAATGTCGTGGTCTGTGTTTAAATGTTTGTCCTGGTTTTGGACGATATTAGGTTTTATCAATGGACAAGAGACGGATAGGGAAGGCAGCAATTTATTAAAGGGTAGATATATGGGGGAATAAATGGGGGTAATTGCCCAACTATGACCAGCCTGGATTCCCTCTGACAGACACACACACACACAAACACACACCCCCCACACGCTGTAACCTGAGGAGGGCCGGGGGAAGGGAATATATGTTACACCCTAGCTCGGACAAGACAGTCCCCAATCCCCTGCACCCAGCACGTGTCANGTTTATTCCTCTTCCATCCCTTCATTTCTCTGACAGCTTGTCTTCATAGTACATTTGTAAATCTTCTGTAACAAGGTCACACAGCTTCTGTAATTCAAGCCTTCTACGTGCAATAAAAGGGCTTATAAAGTAAAACAAACAGCACAAAAAAGCAGAGGCAGACTCTATAGGATGTGACTAAGGGTCTTGGTATTTTTTACAGAGTGAAGACTAGTAATTTTCTGATCCTCTTTCAGGCTTCACTGTTTAATTAAGTATAACTTTTCGAAGTTACTGCTTTCATAGAATTTATTGATTCTATCTTCGTTTCTCACTGTCCTTCTGAGAGAGAGACCTTAGGGTCTTGATGGGAAAGCTACTGTGCTTTGCTTTTAGAGGAGGAACAGAGAGACTGCTGACAGTAAACTGGAGAACAGAGTAACTACCAGAAGATGTTTGTTTTGGTTTATGTATGAATCCTGCCTCAAAATGCACCTAATAGTTACTACTGAAGTAAAATAATAGATGGATGCCTCGTTTTGTTTTGTTTTGTAAAAAATAGTTTCCTAGCTGCTTGTTGGGTTTGATTTTTATTCTTTCAATTTCAAGTGAATATGTAGCAAAGAAAATTAATTGTCTGCTTGCTGTCTTCCCTTCAGTGTTCTGTGATAAGATACTGTTGTGCTTCATTGGTTACTGGAAAGCTACTTAAATAAGGAACAGAATATCTTATATAAGTCACAGCAGGGATCCCACAATTACTCTTTTATTTTTTTAATAGGCAAGTATCTGACTTGTAGTGGTAAGATAGCTGTTTCTAGATGTCTTTCTAAGCACAATGATATATTCCTGCCCCCTGCTGCACTCCAGAACTGTGTGTACCCTGTCCTTAATCCTTGCATATATTAATGGCTGCATGGAGTGATATAGCTCCAAGCCCTCATGCTCATTGTTATCAATTGTGACAGTCCCAGTAACACAGCTGAGCCATGCATAGCTTGGTGAAACTCCGTCTCCATTAGTGTAGGCTGATTTGTTGGTAAGGTGTGGAATGAAAGCTAAATGCACCTAGTATTATTTAATTAAAACCATGTTCTCATTTATTTTTCACTTTCTCAAGAGGGATAATTTTTTCTTTATGTGTCACTGTTATTCCTGAAAGATTGCAGGGATGTTGACATTGAATAAGGCATTGGATAAAAACACTTCTAGTTTAAGTACATGGACAAAAAAATTGTTCTAATTTGAAGCATGGAGAAGAAAAGTTCAGATGTCATCTATGGTTGAGCAAAATTCAATGAAACTAGTAAATAAAAAAACTCCAGCCAACATTCAGTTACAATTTAATATTATCACGAGAATACCAGGTTCGTTGAGAAAATGTTTAAAATATAAATACTTTCGCTTTGCAAAGGAAACATCATTAGCACTGAAAAAAGATGCTTGATTATCACCTAATGTTTGCTTAGTATCACCTTCGGTAGAAAGTGTTGTTGCATATTTTTTTTTTTTTAAATATATATGACTTTTGCAGAGTGAAGCCCTTCTGGAAGTCATTTACAAGTGACATTAACACAGACTGAGGAATGCAGAAGGAATACTCTCTTGAGAAGTGCTGAGCATGTTCAAACTCTGTAGTGGATAGACTTTTTAAAACTGGACTACACTGTAATTTTTAATGCTGCAGGTGAATTTTGAGATGGTTGAAAACATTTGGAAATTTCAAGAACTGAAAAGACAGTTTCTTTCCTTTGTATTTTGAGGTAGAAATGGGAGCCCAAAGTGCTCATAGGTATGTTCTCATATGGTGATAACTGTTAATCAATTTGTGTGAGATTATAATATAATTTGAAATACAATCATAGATGATTAAATTACTTTAGTGTAAATGGAAGCTACTGAAAATGGTGTAGATGGAAAATATGAAAAATTACTTTGCTTAATGATGGCTTTGCCAGCTGATACAAATGGTACTTTCAGAAGAGATGATAAGTCAAACTGCTTCATTGTGTTTTGATATGTATGCATAGAGGATTGTTGCTGGAAGATTTTTAGAAAATAATGGATATTTGCACAACCCAGCATTTTGGTAAAAAAGAGTATCCACTGAGGCCTATTCTTCTCATGAGAAAAGCATTTCATACAGCCTGGCTTTCTCATGGGAGAATTAGGTGATAACATGTTTTGGGTCAGTTCAACCTGATTTTCTCAAGGGAAAGGTATGCAAGAGAAGATAACTGACCTTGGCATAAGCAAGAGAAACTTAAACAAAGAAGAAAACAAGCCTGCAAGGCCCACAAGTTATGTTGCCAATGAAACTCTGCATCGTTGTAAAGAAATGTAACCAATTAAAATCTGTAGAAGTGTGCTCATAAGTTATCATAACCAATGATAATAGTGTGAGAGGTGTCTGCCAATAGTGATAGAATTAGGACCATGAGAACAAGTTGGAAATAGTATAAAAATGTGTCTGATGCTCTAAATAAATGACTTCACTTAGATCACATTGGTCGTTTCGTGTTGTCCTGAAAAAATATCCTCCGCAGAGTGTTATCTCTGTACAGCCATTCAGGGAATTTGTTCTAATTTTTCATTAAAAGACATCATTAAATGTATAGTCAAACTATATTGAAGTATTTTTCTGGTAAATATTACTTGTGTAATACAGAACAATTATATTAAAATATGGATATACTCTATATATTTACTAAAAATACACACTTTCCTGCGTATTTAAAATACTTTTGCTAGTGTTTTGTTTTTATTTGCATCTTTGGGGAAAAATGTCACGTTCTTCTGAAAACACATATTCAGTTTGATTATAAATGTAGTAATTAGTGTTTCCTTCTCAGCAGTATTTGGTGTTTTATTATGAATTCTTCTAACGGGGAAATTGTTCTTATTGCTCATCAGTGAAAACGTTCAATGTAGTTATTTGCCCCAATGAAGTCTACTTGGGTTAAAATAACAGATTAATTCTTTATTGTGACAATTTGACAAACTGGGGAAGCTTTGTACATGATATCTTCATGTCCTTTTGCATTACTGTAACATAAGAGGTTTCACCTTATTGCACAAGTTACTCCTACTGTTTTCCTCAGAAATATTGCCGAAGACTTTGCATACTGGATGCTTTCAGCAGTTCATCTTGTGTTTCGTTATCCTCACGCCTTCTGACTTATTCACATAATTCCTGCTTTTCACTTCAAATATAATTCTTAATATATACTTAATATAAACTGCTTAAATAGTTTTGTCTAACAATATTTGTTATTACTCTTTTATACTTAAATGAATGACCTTCAACATTATGCACAAGTTTTTCTAATTTCCTATCTCACATGCTTACTTTTTATCATTAATGATAAAAATTGTACAAATCATTAATTAGGATTTGACAAGCTGTTTCTCTTTTCCCTGCCTGTCTACAAGCACAATATGTTAAATGTTCTTCCTAGTTTAGCAGGATAGTCTACAAGCATTCAGACTTAACTGTTAACTGTTAACTGTTAACTGTATCTGTAGTTCTCCATCTGGATCGTTTTACATACATCAATGCCCACTTTTGTTTATTTAAATAAAGTGACTCTTTTTTATTGGTACCATATCTTGGATTTTCCTCTGAGCATATGTTCTGTGGGGAGGAACAAATTAGCCATCTAGTATTTGTACAATATTTGGTGTTCTGGGACTTAAAAATAAATATGTTCTTGGCAGTGCCTGCACACAAGAGAGAAGTTGGGTGCCAAGCACCTGCAGTTTAACTAAATCCATCTTGTGCTTTGTTCTGAATTATTCAGAGATACAAGTCACTTAAAAATGAAAGTGATATGGTCAGGATGTAATTCTGACGTCACTAGGTTTGCAATGCTGCCCTCAGACAAGTTATACAATATTTGTTTGTCTTGGTTTGAAGACAATTATGCAATTTAACTGTATATTAGAACACGGTACAATAGTAATAGTGAAAAATACGCCCAAAACCTACAACAACAATAACAACAAAAAAAGGACAACCTCTTTTTGTCCAAACTCTCAGTCCAGTCTCATGACCGCATCTACCGCAATGAAGATGGCAGACATGACTCACGCCAAGAGGCAACCCCATCAGGAGCCACAGGCAGGTGTGTTCTCACCAATGTTCCAAGTTGAATGGGAAGGGGACAAAGCTTTTTTTCTTGCCAGGTTTCCCAGGGGCACTGTGGAGAGGGAGGCCACACTGTCACTGCTCTGTTTATGATGTACAATCCAGCAGAGGGTCATGCAGGGAGAAGCTGTGCTGTTCGCTACCCTTTCATGCCAGGAGCTGCATCTAACCACCTCTGCACCACTGGCACCGGGTTCTAAGAGCACACCCCTGGTTCCTCCCGTCCATCAATCCCCTCACCCCAAGAGTCCCAAGAGTTCCTTGCAGACATCGCCCGCCACTGCAGGTGACACCACTCACCTCAGCATGAAGCAGTTGCCCCCAGGACTGTGCGGGGGAGCTGTGAGGAGCTGCTGCAGTCTGTGCCCCCGTGTGCCTGCCCAGCAGGGGCTTGGGAGGGTGCACCACCTCCCACCACAGCAGGAACCCCGCTCTGCACACACACTCTGTCAGCTCAGCACAGCCCGACAGTGGTGGTGACCCAAGTGCCTGCAGACCACGCATGTAGGGAGTGTCCCAGCCCTGTGCCACTCGCCTCAGTCTTGCTGGCCCCCAGCACCACCCTGGTGTGCACACACTGTGCCACGTCCCCCACCAGCACAGGCACTGTTTGAGGGGGCTGTGGTCTGCTTGGGAGCAGGAAGGAGCCAGAGCAGCTCCTGCCACCTTCAGGGAATGGGAAAATCAAAGAAACAAAATAAGGCCAGATCCATAACAACATTTTCTATATTTAAAAGCGTGCTTTTACAGGCCACAACAGTTTCTCATCATACAGTTCTCATTCCCTAGGTTCAGGACCCTGCATTTACCCTTGTTGAATTTTAGAAAGTTCTTCGCTGCCCATTTTTCCTGCCTGAGATCTTTCTGAAGGGTTACACAGTTCTTTTGGGTGTTAGACACTCCTTCGAACTTTGTGTCATCAACAAATTTACCGAGAACATTTTCTGTACTCAGAGAATATGGAATAGTTTTTTCCTGCTACGTATATGATCACAAGCTTTTATTTTTCCTGAAAAATAATCAGTTAGCTGATGTCTTCTTTATTTGTGTGTCTGCATTTTATTAGTGTTCGCATGAACAAACAAATGCACAATTACACACACATCTAAAATATATACTATAAAATAAATTCTTACAATAGTAGTTTTCTTTTTTTCCATTCCTATCTTTGTTAGAAAAGAAAATCTTTGGTAGGTCAGTGGTCCCTCTGCCTCTGTAGTCTCTTTGTGTCAATGGCAGTTGAAAAGAAACTACCAGCATATATGCACTCTCCAGTGTCATGAAACATATCTTTTGCATCCACAGCTGTTACGATTTTATAAGTTCCAGTTGTGCTCTCCTGAGCTTTCTCTATTATAAACAAAACAGTTCTACCCTCTTTAGTCTCTCCTACTAGGGCAGCGATTCAGTCTCCTTTATCAGTCCTATAATTATGTAATTACATTAGGTTTCTGTGCAATGCACTCTGCTTTTCAGTAAAATTTAAACCTAAAAATTATAGTCCTTTTCCAACACTTAATAGTGTTCTACGCTGCTGCGTTTTTTTTTCCCTAGAAGATTCTCAGATGAAATATCACAGCACTCGCTGATTCTGTGATCTGTCTACAAGTCAACCATGAGGCATTTTTGAACAGAGAAGTGCTGGTTTTAAATATTAAGCTTAAAATGTTTCACATCTGTGAAAAATCTTTTAATTGAGTAGTTTCGTCATATTTTATAGTATGCAGAACAGGCTGGGAACTTACCAGAGTAAGAGGGCACAGTGGTTGAATTTTAGAGAAAGCAAGCATATTAAAAAGAAAAATGACCAAAAATAGTCATTTTAGGATACAAATCAAGACAACATCTCTTTTGGTTATGGGTTGTGAAGAATGAGTGGCAGTATATTCTTACAAGTGCTCAAAAGGAATGTTAGGAATATTTTAATCACAATATTATGTTTCTTACCAGAGATTTAAGAATATGAAAGCTATTGGAAATGGCTATTTAACACCTACAAGCATATATAAATTTGATTGAGACTAATTTTGATAAAATAGATTTCATTGAGACCTCTGAAGTCGTGTATGTTTATTCATACTAAAAGCAAATTTTTAGAATCAAGTAGTTATTGGATGAGACTGAGTATCTTGAATTGCTTTTCAGTTTCCCTAGTGTAGCTAATACAGGGGGAAGGAAGATGCACGATGTCTTTCCAGGGACTTCATGTCTCTTTTTTGGCATGTGTTGTGAAGAACCAGTATGAACAGGAAAGCATTGTGGCAAGCGAGAGTAATTAAAGGCCTGTTCAGGAAAAGTGAGGAGAAAGTGTCTGAAAGAAAATATAAAACTGCAGAAAACAAGCATGAAAATGATGTCATAGTTACAGCCGTGCTGTATTCTGGTTGTTACCCAGTTCTGACAGGAGCCTGCAGGTGGCATTGCTTGACAAGAAGCACCCCTGTCCCTCCCAAGACCATCACTCTCAGGAGTGCCTGTCAAGGTTTTAAACAGGTGTGTGCTGTTCCTTTGCAGATGTCATGCTTACATACCTTTCCCATCTTTTGTCATGGGTATGATATAAAGATTTAAAAACGGGGAGTTTAATTATCCTTCATTAATTTTTTGGATGTCTACATAAAAGAAATCTGACTAGTCTCCAGGCTATTTGATGTAGCCATAAAGCTAGCCTTACACTGAGCAGGAGTTTGGTGTGTGTGCCAAGTGTCTTCAAAGCGAAGTAAAATAGTAATTATGACATTCTATAATCTGTATAAGTAAGTAATTTGATGGAGGTCAGGCTATATCAGGTATAAATCAGGTATAAAAGGGGGTCCAGTGTACATTAAAAAAAGCAAGAGCTTGGATCTTAACAGCACTTTAGAACATGTATCTGAATTTACCAGAAGTAGAAATTGAAATCCCGTTGTGTGACATAAAGTCGCAAAGAAATTTCATAAAAGCAATCAGCTGTAGAATCTCTTATGCAAAGCAAGCTGGTAAGGGTGCGTGTCTATGTGCATGCGTTTAGTTTCTAGTTCTAGAACTACTTTCAGTATGGTCTCATAGATAAATAAGACAAGAGTGAATTATTGCTATTGTGTCATGCTAATTGTACTTATATTGTTTTATGGCTTGCCCAGAGGGAGAAAACTCCAACTAACACTTCGATAGTTCTCTCTAATAGAATTTGACTTACAGAACATAATGTGATTGGACTAAATGAGAGCTAGACTATTAACTCTTTGTAACTTTGTGATTAAGTGGTCAATCAGTAATGAGTGTTAACCATTAAAAGATGCATTTTATCTATTTTTCTGTCAGAGATTTCAACTATGGTCTATTCTACTAAGTATCAGTGCCCTACCTAGATTCTGACTGTTCTGGAAGATTTTCTAGTCAAATAGGCAGATAGATACAATCTAATATCACCTGAAGAATCTAATTTGGATGGTGTTTTAATCTAAATACACTTGTTATCAACTTATTCTATTAGCAGTAATTGCTGCAGCTAATTTTTGACATCATCTTTCTTGGAAAAATATGTTATTTTCTCTCTAGGTACAGTTTTTTATTTGTTCAGTACAGACCTCACTGTCTTTTAGCATTCTTGAGATGTAGAATAGTCACATAACTATTTCTATAAGATGTATTTCTGTAAGAGGGTGTATCTACAACATTAAGTGGAGTGGGAAACACAGTAGCTGAAACTAAAGGAATACTTCTACATGTGTTTTTCGATACCTCCCAAAATAATCTTCTCTATAACTTTACCAGCTACTGAAGTGAGACTGACAGGCCGGTAGTTTCCAGGCTCCGCCTTTTTGCACTTCTTGAAAACTGGGACAGCATTAACCAGCTTCCAGTTAGGTGGAACCTCTCTGGATTCCCAAGACCACTCAAAACTAGAGAAGGAGGTTGTGCAATGGCATCAGTCAGCTCTTTGAGGATTCCGGGATGAATCCCATCAGACTCCATAGATTTGTAGGGATCCAGCTGGAGCAGCAGATCCTGCACGATTTCAGGGTTGACTGGGAGTTGATCATTCTCACAGTCATGGTCCTTCAGCTCAGGGCACTGAAAACCCCTTTGGTCCCTCACCCATGTTGAAGACAGAGGCAAAAAAGTATTAAACACCTCTGCCTTGCTCTGTTCTTGTTTGTGAGGTGACCATCCCCATCTTGTAATGGGCCAGTGATATTTCTATATTTCTATTGCTATCGATGTGTTTGAAAAAAATGCTTTTATTGTCCCCCACATTTCCGGCCAGCTTCAATTCCAGTTAAGCTTTGGCCATATGAATTTTCTCCTTACAGTCTCAAGCAGCATTTCTGAATCTGGGTTCCTGTGTCATTTGACCTTGCTTCCACTGGGCATACACCTTACTTTCTTGCCTTATTTCCAAGAAAAGATCCTTGCTTAGCCAAGGTGGCTTTCTGCCTCATTTGCCTGATTATCTGGAAGTTTTGAATTATTATGAAAAAACCTAAAACAGTAATCCTAGAGTATTTTTTTATATATATATTACAAATACTGCTTGCAAGAAATTTCCACAAGCAAATTCTTTGTCCTGTCTTTCAAGATGCTTTTTGTGGAGGATGCTTTTTTTTCTGCAGTAGAGGAAGATGATATATAGGTGAAAGGGTTGAATGTATTAGTAGGAAGGGAATGGGATACTGAAATGCCCTGTGAGAACCTTTTTTTAATCCACGTTCTCACACTCTACAACAATACAAAGCAGTATGGATCTCCTCCCAAATTCTAGCAGAATTTGGTGGAGAGGCTTTGTGTATGGGGTTGAGAGCAATTTACCTTCTGTTCCATACCAAGAGGCATCTTGTTCTCAGGTTTCATTTTCATTTTACTGTCTTTTCCTTTATATTCGTGTCCTATACCTCTTCCTGATCTATTTTCCCACTCTCTTCTATGCACAAGCAGCTGCTCTTCTAGTCAAGAACTTTCAGAGTAATTAAGTTTTAAAGCCTGGCCCCTTACTACTGCCTACTCTCCTTGTCAATCTTTGTGGTGTCTCTCTCCTGACTATTCTATCAGTCTTTCAATCTTGTCAGCTGTTGGGTAGGCATACAAGTAGCTCACCAGAAGCTCTTTCTTGTGGCTCACCCACAGATCTGTTGCCCTATCCAATTTTAACAAGCGTTATTCAGTACTCACCTTTTGTTTTTCTGCCTCTTCTTCTTAAAATTCAAAGGCCTCCTAATATCATTGGTCTCTTTTGATTATGTGGTTTTGTACTTTATCCTGGGACTTGACTGACATTTTTACCCACCCACTTCCCTCCTGTTGTCTGAGAAGCTACCTCCACAAGTATGTAAGTGCAAACATTTAGCCATCTCACTTTTCTGTTCCTTATGTTATTTTTCCTCCTCTTCCTTCCCTCCTTCATAGACAGCTAGGTATGTGTCTCAACATGTGGTGTATATTCTTAATATTATGTTTAGATGTGCTTGTTATTCCCTTTAAACACATCTAAACAGAATAATAAAAATTACAGCTCTTACTCATCAATTTCACAGACCACCTATGCAGAGTTCCCACAATGTTTAAAAAAAAAAAANTAAGTGGTCAATCAGTAATGAGTGTTAACCATTAAAAGATGCATTTTATCTATTTTTCTGTCAGAGATTTCAACTATGGTCTATTCTACTAAGTATCAGTGCCCTACCTAGATTCTGACTGTTCTGGAAGATTTTCTAGTCAAATAGGCAGATAGATACAATCTAATATCACCTGAAGAATCTAATTTGGATGGTGTTTTAATCTAAATACACTTGTTATCAACTTATTCTATTAGCAGTAATTGCTGCAGCTAATTTTTGACATCATCTTTCTTGGAAAAATATGTTATTTTCTCTCTAGGTACAGTTTTTTATTTGTTCAGTACAGACCTCACTGTCTTTTAGCATTCTTGAGATGTAGAATAGTCACATAACTATTTCTATAAGATGTATTTCTGTAAGAGGGTGTATCTACAACATTAAGTGGAGTGGGAAACACAGTAGCTGAAACTAAAGGAATACTTCTACATGTGTTTTTCGATACCTCCCAAAATAATCTTCTCTATAACTNCAATTACTGCATTGTTTTTCGATACCTCCCAAAATAATCTTCTCTATAACTTTACCAGCTACTGAAGTGAGACTGACAGGCCGGTAGTTTCCAGGCTCCGCCTTTTTGCACTTCTTGAAAACTGGGACAGCATTAACCAGCTTCCAGTTAGGTGGAACCTCTCTGGATTCCCAAGACCACTCAAAACTAGAGAAGGAGGTTGTGCAATGGCATCAGTCAGCTCTTTGAGGATTCCGGGATGAATCCCATCAGACTCCATAGATTTGTAGGGATCCAGCTGGAGCAGCAGATCCTGCACGATTTCAGGGTTGACTGGGAGTTGATCATTCTCACAGTCATGGTCCTTCAGCTCAGGGCACTGAAAACCCCTTTGGTCCCTCACCCATGTTGAAGACAGAGGCAAAAAAGTATTAAACACCTCTGCCTTGCTCTGTTCTTGTTTGTGAGGTGACCATCCCCATCTTGTAATGGGCCAGTGATATTTCTATATTTCTATTGCTATCGATGTGTTTGAAAAAAATGCTTTTATTGTCCCCCACATTTCCGGCCAGCTTCAATTCCAGTTAAGCTTTGGCCATATGAATTTTCTCCTTACAGTCTCAAGCAGCATTTCTGAATCTGGGTTCCTGTGTCATTTGACCTTGCTTCCACTGGGCATACACCTTACTTTCTTGCCTTATTTCCAAGAAAAGATCCTTGCTTAGCCAAGGTGGCTTTCTGCCTCATTTGCCTGATTATCTGGAAGTTTTGAATTATTATGAAAAAACCTAAAACAGTAATCCTAGAGTATTTTTTTATATATATATTACAAATACTGCTTGCAAGAAATTTCCACAAGCAAATTCTTTGTCCTGTCTTTCAAGATGCTTTTTGTGGAGGATGCTTTTTTTTCTGCAGTAGAGGAAGATGATATATAGGTGAAAGGGTTGAATGTATTAGTAGGAAGGGAATGGGATACTGAAATGCCCTGTGAGAACCTTTTTTTAATCCACGTTCTCACACTCTACAACAATACAAAGCAGTATGGATCTCCTCCCAAATTCTAGCAGAATTTGGTGGAGAGGCTTTGTGTATGGGGTTGAGAGCAATTTACCTTCTGTTCCATACCAAGAGGCATCTTGTTCTCAGGTTTCATTTTCATTTTACTGTCTTTTCCTTTATATTCGTGTCCTATACCTCTTCCTGATCTATTTTCCCACTCTCTTCTATGCACAAGCAGCTGCTCTTCTAGTCAAGAACTTTCAGAGTAATTAAGTTTTAAAGCCTGGCCCCTTACTACTGCCTACTCTCCTTGTCAATCTTTGTGGTGTCTCTCTCCTGACTATTCTATCAGTCTTTCAATCTTGTCAGCTGTTGGGTAGGCATACAAGTAGCTCACCAGAAGCTCTTTCTTGTGGCTCACCCACAGATCTGTTGCCCTATCCAATTTTAACAAGCGTTATTCAGTACTCACCTTTTGTTTTTCTGCCTCTTCTTCTTAAAATTCAAAGGCCTCCTAATATCATTGGTCTCTTTTGATTATGTGGTTTTGTACTTTATCCTGGGACTTGACTGACATTTTTACCCACCCACTTCCCTCCTGTTGTCTGAGAAGCTACCTCCACAAGTATGTAAGTGCAAACATTTAGCCATCTCACTTTTCTGTTCCTTATGTTATTTTTCCTCCTCTTCCTTCCCTCCTTCATAGACAGCTAGGTATGTGTCTCAACATGTGGTGTATATTCTTAATATTATGTTTAGATGTGCTTGTTATTCCCTTTAAACACATCTAAACAGAATAATAAAAATTACAGCTCTTACTCATCAATTTCACAGACCACCTATGCAGAGTTCCCACAATGTTTAAAAAAAAAAAA
>VYZS01104976.1:26224-68686 GCA_013400695.1 Neodrepanis coruscans
GTTGACTGGGAGTTGATCATTCTCACAGTCATGGTCCTTCAGCTCAGGGCACTGAAAACCCCTTTGGTCCCTCACCCATGTTGAAGACAGAGGCAAAAAAGTATTAAACACCTCTGCCTTGCTCTGTTCTTGTTTGTGAGGTGACCATCCCCATCTTGTAATGGGCCAGTGATATTTCTATATTTCTATTGCTATCGATGTGTTTGAAAAAAATGCTTTTATTGTCCCCCACATTTCCGGCCAGCTTCAATTCCAGTTAAGCTTTGGCCATATGAATTTTCTCCTTACAGTCTCAAGCAGCATTTCTGAATCTGGGTTCCTGTGTCATTTGACCTTGCTTCCACTGGGCATACACCTTACTTTCTTGCCTTATTTCCAAGAAAAGATCCTTGCTTAGCCAAGGTGGCTTTCTGCCTCATTTGCCTGATTATCTGGAAGTTTTGAATTATTATGAAAAAACCTAAAACAGTAATCCTAGAGTATTTTTTTATATATATATTACAAATACTGCTTGCAAGAAATTTCCACAAGCAAATTCTTTGTCCTGTCTTTCAAGATGCTTTTTGTGGAGGATGCTTTTTTTTCTGCAGTAGAGGAAGATGATATATAGGTGAAAGGGTTGAATGTATTAGTAGGAAGGGAATGGGATACTGAAATGCCCTGTGAGAACCTTTTTTTAATCCACGTTCTCACACTCTACAACAATACAAAGCAGTATGGATCTCCTCCCAAATTCTAGCAGAATTTGGTGGAGAGGCTTTGTGTATGGGGTTGAGAGCAATTTACCTTCTGTTCCATACCAAGAGGCATCTTGTTCTCAGGTTTCATTTTCATTTTACTGTCTTTTCCTTTATATTCGTGTCCTATACCTCTTCCTGATCTATTTTCCCACTCTCTTCTATGCACAAGCAGCTGCTCTTCTAGTCAAGAACTTTCAGAGTAATTAAGTTTTAAAGCCTGGCCCCTTACTACTGCCTACTCTCCTTGTCAATCTTTGTGGTGTCTCTCTCCTGACTATTCTATCAGTCTTTCAATCTTGTCAGCTGTTGGGTAGGCATACAAGTAGCTCACCAGAAGCTCTTTCTTGTGGCTCACCCACAGATCTGTTGCCCTATCCAATTTTAACAAGCGTTATTCAGTACTCACCTTTTGTTTTTCTGCCTCTTCTTCTTAAAATTCAAAGGCCTCCTAATATCATTGGTCTCTTTTGATTATGTGGTTTTGTACTTTATCCTGGGACTTGACTGACATTTTTACCCACCCACTTCCCTCCTGTTGTCTGAGAAGCTACCTCCACAAGTATGTAAGTGCAAACATTTAGCCATCTCACTTTTCTGTTCCTTATGTTATTTTTCCTCCTCTTCCTTCCCTCCTTCATAGACAGCTAGGTATGTGTCTCAACATGTGGTGTATATTCTTAATATTATGTTTAGATGTGCTTGTTATTCCCTTTAAACACATCTAAACAGAATAATAAAAATTACAGCTCTTACTCATCAATTTCACAGACCACCTATGCAGAGTTCCCACAATGNGGGCATACACCTTACTTTCTTGCCTTATTTCCAAGAAAAGATCCTTGCTTAGCCAAGGTGGCTTTCTGCCTCATTTGCCTGATTATCTGGAAGTTTTGAATTATTATGAAAAAACCTAAAACAGTAATCCTAGAGTATTTTTTTATATATATATTACAAATACTGCTTGCAAGAAATTTCCACAAGCAAATTCTTTGTCCTGTCTTTCAAGATGCTTTTTGTGGAGGATGCTTTTTTTTCTGCAGTAGAGGAAGATGATATATAGGTGAAAGGGTTGAATGTATTAGTAGGAAGGGAATGGGATACTGAAATGCCCTGTGAGAACCTTTTTTTAATCCACGTTCTCACACTCTACAACAATACAAAGCAGTATGGATCTCCTCCCAAATTCTAGCAGAATTTGGTGGAGAGGCTTTGTGTATGGGGTTGAGAGCAATTTACCTTCTGTTCCATACCAAGAGGCATCTTGTTCTCAGGTTTCATTTTCATTTTACTGTCTTTTCCTTTATATTCGTGTCCTATACCTCTTCCTGATCTATTTTCCCACTCTCTTCTATGCACAAGCAGCTGCTCTTCTAGTCAAGAACTTTCAGAGTAATTAAGTTTTAAAGCCTGGCCCCTTACTACTGCCTACTCTCCTTGTCAATCTTTGTGGTGTCTCTCTCCTGACTATTCTATCAGTCTTTCAATCTTGTCAGCTGTTGGGTAGGCATACAAGTAGCTCACCAGAAGCTCTTTCTTGTGGCTCACCCACAGATCTGTTGCCCTATCCAATTTTAACAAGCGTTATTCAGTACTCACCTTTTGTTTTTCTGCCTCTTCTTCTTAAAATTCAAAGGCCTCCTAATATCATTGGTCTCTTTTGATTATGTGGTTTTGTACTTTATCCTGGGACTTGACTGACATTTTTACCCACCCACTTCCCTCCTGTTGTCTGAGAAGCTACCTCCACAAGTATGTAAGTGCAAACATTTAGCCATCTCACTTTTCTGTTCCTTATGTTATTTTTCCTCCTCTTCCTTCCCTCCTTCATAGACAGCTAGGTATGTGTCTCAACATGTGGTGTATATTCTTAATATTATGTTTAGATGTGCTTGTTATTCCCTTTAAACACATCTAAACAGAATAATAAAAATTACAGCTCTTACTCATCAATTTCACAGACCACCTATGCAGAGTTCCCACAATGTTTAAAAAAAAAAAAATCTTCCACAGATAGCTACTGAAATATCTTGGGATATTGGAAATTCTGTATCAATCAATGCTGTTTTGGATACAAGTCAGTGCATTTCGTATGTGGAATGTATATACATGTATACACACTCCACCCCCTCGGTGGGTGTGTATTGTATTGAATATATTGTATTTCTATCTTCTACTCCTTTTTCTTCACTGAATTCAAAAACACAGTTTTTAAGATGTCTTTACAAAATCTGTTAACATTTCAAAGCAAAGAGCTAACATAACAATTTTATATGAACTACGTGGCAAATGAAGATGTACACCTGGAACATTTTTCTGACTCTGACTAGGGTTTCTTGAAGTCCTGATGTAGTTCACTGGAGATACTAACATCTGTGGGGGAAAGACAAACCAAGTTACCATTATAGCAGAAGAATTGTTTGTTTATAAAAGATGGAGTGAGGTCTTATGAAGGATTAGACCTATCTGTCAACAACAAAATCTTTTTAGCTTACTTTTGGGGAGAATCATGCTTAAAACAGTAACTTCACAATAAGGTCTTATTAGCAAAGATCTTGGATAACATACTGATAACCAAACCAAAAGTTTCTTTTGTGCAGTGAAAGAAGTACTTGACTGTGTTGAAAAAATGTGTCTGGGGCAGTGAACTTATTAATGTTTTTCATTTTAGTCTTTTTGGTTGTGTAGTGTAATGATTTTCTTGAAGTCCAAAATGTTTTGTTCTCTGATTGACAGATGTTTCTATAGCAGCTGGTAGTGATATTGTAAATGCTTTATGCTAGGTTTCCTAACAAAAGTTTTGGCACATACACATAAAGCACACACACACACTCCCACACCCCCACACACACACACTCACACACACACCCCCAACCCCCCCCCCCCCCACTTCAAATGATACCTTCATCAGAAATTTTCTGCTTTTGTGTGTGAGTCTGACCTGGATTGGTTTTATTCTGGGGACATCTTTGTAGGTTTAAAATGAGGAAAATAAAAACCTACAAGAGTATAAATTGTTTCAAATATAATACAAAAAACAAATGACAGAATTCTATTTATATGGAGATATCTTGTTTTCTTACTTTATTTAATGTAAATCAGAATTTTATATAAATCAGAACATGCTTTGAATGGATGAATTTTGATTTTGATATTTGAATTTTAGATGAAATTCTATTGTATCATTAACTTCTCTGTCATATCCCTCGACAACTCTTCCTTCCCCCCCAAAATTCTGTTCAAATCAAATGTATGATTCATAATCTTAAAATATAGAAACAATTATGACAGCCTCATAACATTTTTTGTTGCTTTAAAGAAAAATAATCCCACCTGCCCAATTTGGAGTTCAACTAAGAATTTCTAGTAAACAGAAAGTACTTTGCCTCTGAACTCTCAGTCAATGACAGACCTGTTAATTTTTTTATTTTCACCATAATTTGTCTCATACTGTGTTCTAAGCAGTGAGTCCCAAATGTGACTCAGCTACCCATACTCGAATTCTTTCCTTCTTTTCATTATTTAAAGAAAGTGTCTACTCTCATGATGTGCAAGTTAAGGCTGAGGAAAATATTGAATATTTCTTCATTTGAAGACAATAACAGAAAGAGAATTAGTGCATTGTGCTGAATCGGTTGAGATTTAGCACAAAACACTAATTTGAGAAAGACATACATGCTCAGCTAGATCAGTGTTTTGAATTCTTTCTCCAGAATCTTTGTTTTGAGACGCAGGGTTGATTAGAATTATGTGAGAGTCACATAGTGGGATACTGTGAAATCAATTAGTGTTTCAGTAACGGGTTATGAAACAGGAAATATTAAAATTGGCTGGTTTTCATGCCTCTGAAGTGCTACAGAGTGCAGAATACTGAAGCCTAATGGCTCAAAAATGAGCTGAAGAGCTGTAAAACGTAACCTGCTTATATGATATATACTCACAGGGGTGAGCTTTTAGGATATTCAATGCTCTCATGGTAAGCATTCTAAGACATCTGCCTCCTGCTTCCACCTCCTGTCTCTCAATTTGTTTTGTTTTGGTTTTTGTTAATGCAAAATACCTAATCAGCTGAGTTAAAATCAATAATGTATTTACAGTGAATTTGTGCTGTTCATATTACAGAACATAAACAATTATGAAGGAACATTTCCTATCATTTGCATCTCCAGTCTTTGTAAATAAGCAAATTGATCTTTCTTGAGAAACCTCATTTCTTTATCATCCATGTAAATTTTTATGCAAATATCTGCAAGAAAAGAACAGCTGGAAAATTACCTTTTTAATTTCATACTTAAATGGTTGGTGCTATATTGGTGTGTTTGTTGTCTGGTGAAAACATGCTGGTATGATTAGGATTTTACTAATTTTAGAAAACTTTTGTTTTGTGGTATTGGTGTTCTTTCTCACTGCATTTTAAGTTAAGTCTGAGGCAGATGCCACTATCTTGCTATATTCTGCAAGGTGTAAGCGCCCTAGGCCGTGGTGCCATTGCACACTGCATTCTCCTTCTTATAGCTTGAAGAATGTGACCCTTACTGCACTTCTTGCAATCCTTAGTGCTGAGAATAGACTAGGGTATGAAAATTAAATTATCGAGATCCAATGTACTTTTGGACAGCCTCACAGGCTGGAGAGGGGACTGATCTAACTGTTGTGGATTAACCCCAGCTGGCAACTCAGTACCACGCAGCGACTCATTCCAGTGGGATGGCGAGGAGAACCAGAAAAAAAAAGGTAGAACTCGTAGGTTGAGATAAGAACAGGTGAATAATTGAATCAAAGTAAAATATAGTAATAATGATGCTGCTGTTGATAATAGTAGAGAGAGAGAAAGAGATAAACCCTCTGTGTTGTAAACAATAGCATAAAGAAGTGATGCACAATGCAACTACTCACCGCATCACAGGAGTGATGCCAAAGCTGTCCCAAACCATTTCTGGGTAACTCCCACAGTTTATATACTGGGCGTAAAATTCTATGGTGTGGAATATCCCTTTGGCCAGTTTGGGTCACCTGTCCTGGCAGTGCTCCCTCCCAACTTCTTCTGCAGCTCCTCACTGGCAGAACATGAGACACTGAAAAAGTTCTTGACTGAAGATAAACACAATTTGATGTGATAACAACATTGTTTTTATACTGAATCCAAAGCCTAGCACTGTACCAGCAACAAAGAAAAAATTTTCTCTATCCCAGCCCAAATCAGGACACCAGCCATATATTACCCTTTATTTTATTGTAACTGATGAGCTACTCCTGAACTAAGAACAGTGTTATTGGGGTAGATTCTAAAACTTTAAATAAGTATTAATGAGTTTCTCCTTCGTAAATATTTCATACAATTTTAAGTAGTTTTCCTGTTCTACCTAGAACAATAGCTTCTGATTTTGAGTTTTTCTTACAGTTCAGCAAATATATGATGTGATGATCACATTAAACACTTCAAGTCAGACAAAAGGGCAACAATTTCAATATCAGTATCAATTCTATACATGAAGAAGACGAAGTTTTGAATTATGTGTTTCAAATTGATTTTTCCAAAACAGAAAATTTTAAATGTAGGACTCCATCCATTTGTTTAAATTCTTATTTAATGTCATATTTAGTCAGATAATATATATAATGTATTTTGAATTGGCTTCAAATTTTTTCTTCCTTAGTGTTTGCTGTCATGGTTGTTCTCTCATGGTTGTTTTGGAAAACTCAGTGTTTTCAAAGAAAGAAGAGAGTGATTTTTCTAAGTAGTTTATGTTTTTAAGCTCTCTTTGAATTGTCTAATTCATATCATTCCAACAAAAGCAAAATTCCTGCTCTAAAGGAGTATAATCTAAAATGTAAATGTCTCATATTTGAGTAATTCTGTGATACAGATTTGAAATTTATTATTACATAGTGAAAAGTGCAAATGCGTGTGCCTTCCTAGTAAATTGCTATAAAATTTTTAATTTGTTGAATTTTAGTTTCTACTAATACATCTGAGTTGTGCCTTCATTACCTAAGCGGTCATTCTTGTGGATTGACATTCTTATAATATACTGAATAATTAGGCTTTGAATTACAAATTCCCAATACTAGTGACAGTACTTTTTACAGTAATGTTTTATGGTAGTTTTATGTGAAAACTTTCAGCTTTAATTCCTATTCAGTATTTTCCCTACAAATCTTTAAATAAAAGATTTCTCCTCTTAATTATTCTAGTAATATATGCCTTGCTTAACCTCTTGTATAATGCTTTGACTATGTACATATGGCATTGACTATGTACATGGCTGTCTTCACTTAGAAATGTAGACTCTTAGATCCATAAATAAGTGACATGTGGCAAGGGGGAAAAACAAACAGGATATGTCTTCATTATTGTTTTTCTTTCTGTTGTTGACACATGGAATAGCTTTGTAGATTGTGTACTTAGGTCCCCAACAGGTTTTAACTGCCCATGGTGTGTTGTAACTGAGGGAGCTAGATTTGTATGACATATGGCCATTAAATTTTATAGTGAGTTGAAATCCTGTCTCTTTTTTCGGGTGCCTTGTTCCTACTGAGTTAGGCAGAACTAGCCACTCAATGCTTCCCCTGCTGCTGATTATTGCAAAGAGTGCAATAATCCATGAAATAACTATGTTGTGTTGAAGTTAGTCATTTAAAACCGAAAATAGATCCAGCTGATGCAGATTTGCTCGCTCATTGTCCTGTGTCACAAACATTTAAGAGTTCACATACATATTGGAAGGGAAATGAGAGATTTAAGGAAATTCTACCTAGAATTCCTCAGGATCCTTGAGAATCCTGGTAGATTTCCAAAGCAAAATAGGGAATTTAGATGGTCTATGATACAAATGTTGGTTTTGTAAGGTAGAATATAATTTGTTTCCTAGACAGATTTACTAGTGAAATGTAGTTGTTCGTTTGTTTGTTTTCCAATAAGAAAAGACTAATCGTATCTTGTGCTTCTAGTCTAAAGGAGGATATTACTTAGCTGATATGGTACAATTACTTTTTATGCATTTCATGCGTCTGGAGGCTTCTCCTAGAACACAGGCTCAGCTGTATCTATGCCTCAGTCAATAATTGCTGTTGTTGCTCTGGCAACTTTGATTTTAAGGAGTATAATGTTCTTCTCTGTTGTCTCAACTAGCAAATATAAGACTTTTAGTTTAGTGCCGTAATTGCATGGTTTTGGTTCTTGAGTTGTCAGATGAAATCCCACTTTGATAACCCCTAGGTATTATTGACTGAAGAGGAATTAGGGGAGGCAAGTTAAAAAAGTGCAGGAGACACATTGAATGAGGAGAAAAGTATCTCGTTTCTTGTATCTTTCAAAGAGCTTTTTCAGCCGCCTGAATGGTATTTGCTAGTTTAAGTATCGTTCTTAAATTCTGAAGCTAGTGGAGCTGAGGAGTGCTGGGTGTATTAGAAGGGCATAAGTACTAAATAAAGAGAAAATACAAACACTTTTATCTACATATAATAGAATTAAGCATCCTGAAATGAATGCTACAGCAGCGTTTTTCCTTAATTATACGTTTTGAAGTTTGTAGAAACTCTTTATTAAAAAACAGAGTTTGAGCTGATTTCTGTCTAGTATGGAACAGCCAAAGGAAATAAAACATGGAGATAGTCTGTAAAATTGTAACAATTTTATTTCCTTAATGTAGATTCCTCTAAATATAAGGTAGATTCTTGTGAAAAAATTAGTATATCAAGGGTTCTTACCTTGACTGTTGGCTTGGGTTATATACAATGATTACATTTTCCTCTGAGACCACGAAAGCTGGGCTGATAAACCTTTTTCTCAAGATAAATGATGAATCCTAATTAAGGCGGAGGATTCATTAGCTTCAAATGGGCTAATATTTAACAGGGAAGAAAGGGATATCCGGAAACAAGCACAAAAAACTTGCAGATTTATAGTAATAAAAAACTGTTTTAAATATAATTGAACAAAATATTATATTTGTAAGTGTCATGGTTTTACCACTAAAATAGTGATTCTGACAAGAGATGTCCGAGAGACGTCACACACACACACCCAAAAAAGAAAGAAAACACACAAATATCACAGTTTATTTCACACACAGAGAAAACCCAACAATAAAGTGCAAAAAACCAGAGAGATTAAGCTTTCCCAGGGCCCGTGTTGGGGTGAGAATGCTCTGGAATAGTGCTGGTCTCTCTCTTGGGCTCCCAAAGAGATGCCGGGATAATTAGAGAAGGCCCATGACCAATCTGAGGACCTACAGCAGTGTGAGCCTCCGCTCGGCTTTTCTGAAGAAAAACACTCAGTTAGAAACTGCGAGCCCTCCTCCCCCTCCCTTCAGCCCCCGGGAAGGGATTTCAGTGCTGATGGAAGAGATGTGGTCTTTAAACCCGGGCAATAGCCGCAGACAGTCGCCAGTCCGCCCGCCCCCGGGGAAAGAAAAAAAAACCACAAGGGGAAAAAAAAAAATGACCCCCGAGGAAGAAGTCCACCCCCAGGAAATCACGAGAAAATGCAATCCCGAGAGAGAGAAGTCCACCCCTCCAGAAAAATAATCACGAGAAAATGTGATCCCGAAGAAAAGGAAACAGCTCACCCCTCCCAGGAAATACCACACCAGGCTGCCGCGGTGGAATCGCTGATCCGTCCACTACCTGGACATTAGTCTCAGCGTGAAGACGAGGAGCAATGTTGCCACAGTCGTGTCCAGAGCAGAAAAGAGGAAAATGGCGTCCACTCTCCCCTTTTTATAGGGGACCCCAATCTGCACATGTGCAGATCGGCCCTAGGGGGCCGGCCCTCCTCTGATTGGACAGTCGGGAACCCGGGGCCCGCCCCAGCAAGGCCTTGCAAGCCCACAGAAATGCCAGGACAAACCGGAAGCGATGGAAACGCCGGAAGTGCTGGGACACGCTGGCAAATGGTGGCGCCCAGCAGGGATTGCCGCACACTGGCGCAGCAGGGGGGAGGGGGCCTCTGCCGGCTGTGCCAAGCTGAGCAGCGCCGGGCAGCACCGGGCTGAGCCATGCCATGCCGTGCTGTGCCGCTGCGGTTGTCACCGCTGCCGCCAGTGGTGCTGCTGCTGCTGCTCCCCCGCCGCCCCAGCAGAGCCGGGCAGCAGTGCTGGTGCGCAGAGCAGCGGGATGAGCTGCTGCTCCCTGCCACCTCGGGTGGATGAGCGGCGGCCCCCTGCACCAAGCCCTCCGTGCCTGCGGGCGCCGCCCGCCAGCTGAAGCTACCCACCCGCGGCGCCTCCGGCATGGCTGCACTGAGCCCCAAGGACAGCCACGCCACCCTGCGCGGACACAGTGGGGAGAGGAGACCACCAAACTCGCGCTGCTGCCGTCCCGCCACCAGCTCCGGGTGCACTCTTGGCCTACGCGGGCAGGAGGGGGGTGTCCCCCCTGCCCCACCGTCGGCTCCCGCATGGCAGCAAAAAAGGCCCGTTTTACTTTCACTTTCACCCCATGACAATAAGCTTACAGACTAACCATATAGCTCTGAGAGAAATAACCTAATTTATTTAGTTCTCGAAACACAGATATTATTGAAGAATTTTATAGCTAGAGAGATTAATCTTTTACTAAACAATTTAACCTTGATAAATACTAAAAAGCAAGAAAGTATATGAATAATAATTAATTATTATAGTTACCATCGAGGCAGACATGATTTTCCACCACTACATGGAATAAAAAAAAGGATAAAAAAAATCGAGTGCATGCAAACCTATTTTGGGGGAGGTATGGAAACCCTTGCTGTCCAGAGCAGAGGTTTAGAGAACTATACTCATTCTTGCTTTCTTCAAATAAAGACATTCTTTGTATATAAGCAGAAGTGAGAGTCTGTGGATGAAAACAACTTAGCTCATCACTTTTCTAAAACAAAGCTCTATTCTTCTTGTTTTCTTTGGGATTTTTTTGTTGTTGTTGTTTTTGTTTTGTTCTTTTTCAAGGGATGTGGGTGGTTTGGTATGGTTTTGTTATTGTTGTTTAGGGGTTTTTTTGTTTGGTTGGTTTGGTTAGTTTTATTGTGTTGCTTTTTTTTTTTTCCTTCTGATGAATTCTGCAAGGCTGACAATGTAATCCACTTCAATGATTTCTGGCAGCTTTAGATAAATTTAAATAGTCATTTAGTAAATTAATTGGTTTAAGCTAATATATTTGAACTAACCATATATCTGCATTTCAGGTATTTAATTATAATTGCATCTTGAGAGCAACAGCTGCTGTGTTCCGTATATTAACTGTAATGATGAAGAACAAATTAACTGAAATGATGAGTAACAAATTAACAGAATGTTGTGGGGTGAAAATGAAAGTGAAATAAAACGTGCCTTTTTTCCTGCCGTGGGGGTCCGGCGGGCCGGGGGGCCTGCCTGGGGGCTGGTGATGCGGGGCTGTGGGCAGTGCCCGCTCCGATTCAGTGGTCCCTTTCCCCCGCTGTGCCACGCGGGGACGGTGTGGCTGCCCTTGGGGCTTGGTGCTGCCTGGAGCTACTTAGTCCAGCGGCAGCAGCCCCAGTGGCGGCCACAGCGCAGCCAGCAGAGGCCCCCCTTCCCCCGGCAGCAGGGGAGGGGCACGGTGGTGGTGGTGCCGGCTCCTTGGCCGCGGCGGCGCGGGAGGGGCCGGCTGCCAGGGTTGCCTGGCCATCGCTGCGGTTCCTCCTGCCTCTGCCTCCCTCCGTCCCTAGGCGTTCACTCGCCAGGGGCGAGCGGCGCCAAAGCGCGGGGCGGCGCGGAGGTGAGCTGCTGGGCGCTGGTTCTTGGGGGTCGTCCTCGGGGCCGGCGCTTGTGCGGGGCTCTCCCTCCGCCCTTCTCCGTGGGCCAGGGGTGGCGGCACCGGGCGGGGCCCTGCCCGGAGCTGGTGCTGGACCAGGAGGCGGCGGCGCCGCTCAGCATGGCGCCGNCGGGGCCCAGAGACCACATTTTTTTCATTAGCACTAAATCCTTCCCTGGGCTATCGGGAAGGGGAGGGAGGGGGGGCACATGATTTCTAATTTTTCTTGAGTATTTCTCCTTCAGTCAAAGCCGGGCGGAAGCTCGCGCTGCTAAGGGGGGTCCTCAGATCGGCCACGTGCTTCCTCTAACTACCCCGGCATCTCTCCGGGGGGCCCAGACAGAGACCAGCACTATTTTCAGAGCGTCCTCATCCCAAAACGGGCCCTGGGAAACTTAATTTGTTTGTTTGTTGCACTTTATTTGTCAGATTTTGTGTGTGCGCAAAATAAACTGTGTTATTTGTGTGTTTGTGGCTTCTCTCAGAATCTCTTGTCCAAAACCGCTAAATTTGTGGTAAAACCACGACACAGAAATACATGCTCAAGTGGAAAGTAATATATAAACAGAGCTTTTCCAAGAATAGCATTCCACAAACCAGTTGAATGATTTCCACAATTTTCAACAAACCAATCTGACTAATATTTTTCTTTTTTTTCTTTTTTTTTCCTTTCTTTTTTTTTTTTTTTTTTTTTTTTTTTTTTATTTTTTAGAAACACAAAGTTGGGAAACATAATTGAAAAATTTTTTGAGATNGAAGAGCACAGCTTGGGAACATAACTGCTAAACTTTTTGAGATGAGGATTTTCTCCTTACCTATTTTGTAAGAGTGTCTGAATTGAGGTAGCATGAGGAAAAAAGAGAGTAATTTTACCAAAAAATTATATCATTTTCTTTATATGAAGAGACAATGAAGATGCTATTGTAGTATTTACCTCAAAGTGCTATTTTTTTTTTAGCTAAAATTACCAAATACCAAGTTACAAATAAGATGAAGATGCTTCTTTATTTTCAAATAAGTTAATGATGTCCTAGCCTCTGGTGTGACACCCAACTATTTGCATTAACCTAAGTCATCTACACAGTCACATGAACCATCACTTCAACTCAATGAAGCATCTGGCACTCCCTGAGCTATAGTGTAAACTAGAAAGTAGGATTTTTTGTGATTCAATGTTAGGGAGTGCGCACGCGCGGTCCATAGCAACCAGCAGGCACAGCAATCCAAATGTGCCTAACAGCTCTCTCTCAAGTGCTCTGAGACCTGGGCACTTTTATACCATACTGTTTTCATTCACTGCTAACATTTCTGACTTGTAAAATACCTGGAGTAGTATTCCCGTGACTCCAGCGTCGTTTTCTTCAGAAGTTTCTCCTTCTGGTTTTGAAACAATGTAGTATTGGCCTGTTGTTAACACTGCCTGTAACAGTTACAGCTACATTTGAACACAAGAGTCTCAATTAAATGAACAATTTCCACTGCTAATACCACAAATAAGTTGAAAGTGTGCAAAAATAAGTCTTAAATACCTAGAGAGCCATTGTGAGATTAAGTTGCCAGGCTGAATTCACACAGAAAAGACAAAGAATTTACAAAAGTCACCAGCTTGAAGCCTATGGGTTGTTAAACAGCATAGCATATTCTGCCACCCCTGTCGGATGAACTCACCAATTTAACATGGGCTTCACTGAGATGAGTTTGAGTTCTGAGCCCTGGACATCTGCTGTAGTCTAGTTTTTTCTGCACTTCACCATCACAGGCAAATTCAAAGCAAGAATATGGGAACTGATGCTTCTTCCCTAGAAAAGAAATCAGCTTCAGTAAATGGGAGCAGTTCTTGGAAGAGCAACATTTCATACCAAAGTAAAAGGTTTAGGAAAAACACTCCTCTGGAAAGCCATATGAAAAGTGGCTGAGGTCGTTTGTTCAGCCTGGAGAAGATAAAACTGAGAAGAGACCTCATAGCAGTTATAATTTCCTCACGAGGTGTCCTGGTTTAGGACAATATTAGGTTTATCAATGGACAAGAGACAGATAGGGAAGGCAGCAATTTATTAAAAGGTAGATATATGGAGGAATAAATGGATGTAATTGCCCAATTATGGCCAGCAGAGGGTGCTGTGGATGCCAGCCAAGACTCCCTCTGAGAGACACACACACAGACGCACACACGCACGCGCACGCACACACACACACACACACACACACTCTCCACACTGTAACCTGAGAAGGGAAGGGGGAAGGGAATATAGGTTACACCCTACCCCAGACAAGATGGCTCCCACCCCCCTGCACCGACCACGTGTAACTCAAGAAGGGAAGAGGGGAAAGGATAGAGGTTACACCGTACCCCCTGGGCAAAGTAGCCCCACCCCCCACCCTTGCCGTGGGGAAAGGGGAAAAGAAAAAAAACAAACTAGCAACCCAGAAGAGGAAGACACCCCTCCCAAGAACAGAGGAGAGGCCGAGAGGCCAGCACCCACAACCCCAAAAATAAAATGTATCCGTGGAAAAGGCGGCGGCAGTCCCTTCAGGGGTGGTATGTCTGTGAAGAAGTCCTCCCAAAGGGGTCCTTTCAGGCTGGGGGAGATGAAAAGCAGTGGCGACCTCAGGGAACTCCGTGGAGAAGAAAACAGCAGCATCAAAGTCTGGCGGGGGAGGGGGAAAATCTTCAAAGCCATGCTGAGTAGAGGTGCCCTGCCTTCAGCTCCGGAGTCCCTGGGGAAAGAGAGAGGGCCAGTGCTCTGTCCTGCAGTTATAATTCCAGCCCCTTCCCAGCATTCCTTGTCGGTCTCCGGGGCTGATGGGAAAAAACCCAGGCAGAGGTAACCTTGGTAACCTGGCTACTCCTCCCAGCCGAATGTGGGCACAGGAAAAAAAGAGTTATTTTTTCTTCCCTGCGGTTTTTAAGCCAAACCATTACACGAGGAGAGACAGAGGATCAGGCGCAGATCTTTTCAGCTCTTGTGACCAGTAACAGGACTCGAAGGAATGGCATGAAGCTGTATTAGGAGGTTTAGGTTTGGTATTAAGAAAAGGTTCTTCACCCAGAGGGGGATTGCACACTGAAACAGGCTCCCCAGGGAAGTGGTCATGGCACCAAGCCTGACAGAGCTTAAGGGGTGTTTGAACAACACTCTTAGGCACATGGTGTGACTCTTGAGGTTGTTCTGTGCAGAGCCAGGAGGTGGACTTTGATGTCCCTTGTGTGTTCCTTCCAACTCAGGACTGATTATGATGTTATGACTCGTATCTTACACTGGATATATTAAGTTGATGTCTTGGTTAGGAATTGAACAGCAGACACTCTATCACAAACTTCCCCAGTCTAAGTTCTTCCCACAGGCTGCAGTTCTTCACAGATTCCTCCAGTGTGGATCCCTCCCACAGAATGCAGGCTTTCAGGAAGAGGCTGCTCCAGCATGGTCCCCTGCAGGGTCACAAGTTTTGCCAGCAGTTTGTGTTGCAGCTTGGACTCCTTTCCACATGGAACCACAGATAATGCTTGGAGTTCGCTCCAGTGTGAGATTCCAGAGTCTGCAGGTGTCCTGGTTTTGGGCGATATTAGGTTTTATTAATGGACAAGAGACAGATAGGGAAGGCAGCAATTTATTAAAGGGTAGATATATGGGGGAATAAATGGGGGTAATTGCCCAACTATGACCAGCCTGGATTCCCTCTGACAGACACACACACACACACACACACACACACNATAGGAGAGTTATTTTTTCTTTGTCTTCCTCTGTGGTTTTAACCCAAACCATTACAGCAGGTGAATATCCTCTCTATTGTGGCCCTCCGTGGGCTGCAGGGGCACAGCCTGCCTCACCATGGTCTTCACCACAGGCTGCTCTGGCCATGGGTCATGGTCATGGCCATGATCTCCTGCCCCTCCTTCTGCACTGACCTTGGTGTCTGTAGAGCTGTTTCTTTTACATATTTTCACTCCTTTCCCCTTTTCCCCCTTCTTTAATATGATATCACAGGGGTGCTGCAATCACTAGTTGGCTTGGCTGTGGCCAGCAGCAAGTCTGTCTTAGAGCCAGCTGGCAGTCTCTCTATTGGACATTGGGGAAGCTTCTAGCAGCTTCCCACAGAAACCACCCTGTTACCTCTTCTGCTACCAATATTTTGCTATACAAACTCAATGGAGCTTGTCATCTGCCCATCTCAAAAGCTAAGAACAGTGGCTCAGCACACTGGTTCTATTTCATGTTCAGTTACAAGGCGTCTTGGCATATTATTTAGGGCCCCAAATTGATGAGAGGTGAGTATCTTTTGTTGTATCCCAGTAAGTGTTTCCGGTACTTAGACTTCTGGCTCTGCTGCTTTTTACAGGAAAGTGTAATGAAAAAGCTGGAGAAGTCAGCCCTGTGCTCTCATAGCTATGAGGGTCACACAGGTACTAGGTAGTTTAGCAAGTGTTGAATGCACAATAATTCAAATATTATTCTTCTCATTAGTATTGGTGCTGTGGAAAACTTGTCCTGTTGCCTGAATTTGAAAATACAGAAACCCAAGTAATTAAAATTTTATGTCTTCAAATATTGAAGCAGAACCAGTCCAAAATACATTGTTTATGGGTTCCATGTTCAGATATGCTTGATACATGCATGTCCTGGTAAAATTAAATTAATAATGTTGTAGATGTACTGGTTTTGTCATAAATTATAATGCTAGTTGTTTGGGAAAGCATCAGTGAAGTAGAACCATTTTTTATGGGGCTGTGTCCTCTAAATGTGAAAAATGGTGATGACGTATATTACAATCTAGTGAAGAGAAGGCATACTATCTAATGTATGGACTCTTAGCCAGCTGCCTAAATGTACAGGGTTGCATTTTCCTTTGAGCATTTTGAATTTATTACTTGCATAAGTATTTACTGTCACT
This sequence comes from Neodrepanis coruscans, assembly GCA_013400695.1. Lineage (NCBI taxonomy): Eukaryota > Metazoa > Chordata > Aves > Passeriformes > Philepittidae > Neodrepanis > Neodrepanis coruscans. Next base: position 42,607 of record VYZS01104976.1, read on the forward strand.
ATGACTGGAAAATAGTAATTTTCCTTCTTTTTTCATCTTGTTTGTTCATGCATTTCATGGAACAGCATAGTGTTACAACAGCCGCATTTCTTAATTTCCAGTTGTCCAAGAGCGTCTAAAAGGCAAAAAGTAAAACCAAGACACTGCATGAACTGATGTATATACTGTGAGGAAGAGGGGAGAAGAATCATGCAGCTACTTTAAGATACATTCCTCCCCTAAAACCCTTGGGGATAATGAAAGTATCATGAATGTTTCCAAACTTACCCTTACCCTGTGTCCTTATCCATATGCAATGCATTGGAAATACAGTCTAAGACAGCAGTTTTCAAAGTGGCTCATTTAATATGACCAAGGTCTATGTGTCTTGAGACGTTAGAGCAGAGAAGCAGTAAAACATGGTTGACTTGAAGTTTTGTCTGAGGGGCTTGAACAATGTTTACAGCACTGAAAAAATAAGACTTGAAATTTAACTATGGATTTCAGTGCAAAGAATTTTTTTTCACCCAATCCATGAAGACTCATTCTAATGGAAATAAGAAAAACCTTTATTCTGGGGATATCATGATAAACAGAAACAGTTGTCTGGACTTCACATCCCAAGGAATCCATTATCACACTATGGTATGGAACCCACCCTGTTTACACTGCTTGCTAAATCTTAGTGGATTTTTTAAACTGAAACTTTTCTATATTGTTTTTGGCTCTTTTTATGCCTCACTTGTCATTTGTTATTTCAGTTTCCAGAGTGCAGAAATACCATTATTGTCGAAGAACTCTTATTCCCTTGATTGTTGAAGTAAATTAATTTGCTGTCAAAACTAAAGCATGTTACTTAACCTCAGTTAAAGTCTTAGATGAAATAAAGAGGGATTTTACTTAAATCTTTAGATTAGAACTTACAGGTAGTGAAAATATACAGCCATCACGAGAGATTTTGTTTTTCATGACTCAACAGGACTTTTATGTGCTATGAAATTTGTACTATGGTGTATAAGAATTACTCATTGAGTAAAAGCTTGTTGGCAATTTATGAATATTTTTGTTATAATTGAATTGAAACAATATATTACTATATTTATGTCTAAATAAAAACATTGTGTTTTTATTTTCTGTGTGTATTTTTATTTTATTGTGTGAATATTTTGTATAGGCACTTTATGTGCTTCTATTTGTCTTCTGATGAAGACATAATTATGTGTTTTACAGCAAATACCTTAAGTATAAGAAAAGACATATTATTACAATTTCAGGTGAAACCTAGTCAGGGATCTGAACATTTACAGTATCAGGAGTGAAATAACATGGGATGCTTGACCTTAATCAAGCGCTTCAGGTTTATTTGCATGTTGAGTGTGGAATTTCAGCATGCTTTTCTCAACAGAATATGATTCTCAAGGTATTAGAGATCTGTCAACGAATGTCATGTGACTGCAATAGGTGTTTCTACTTAACTGGAGCAACTTTCTGTTAGGTTAAGGACAGAACAGTTTTCATTTTTTTCCGTTATAGATCTAAAGATAATACTGATTTTTAGAAGGATGGTAGAATAATATCTAATATCATTAATCATTACTAATGATAATCGATATTAAAATATCATTAATATCTTAATGATATTAAGCAACTGTTAATCTGTTAGAAGGTAGAAGGGCCCTTCAGAAGTACCTTGACAGACTGGAGAGATGAATTGTTTCTAAGAAGATGAGACTTAACAAGTCCAAGTTCCAGGTTCTTCACTTTGGTCATAATAACCCCATGCAGAGCTATAGGTTGGGGTTGGAGTGGCTGGAGAGAGGCCAGGCAGAGAGGGACTTGGGAGTGCTGGTTGATAGAAGATTGAACNACATAATCACTGACATCTAGTTGCTTTATTTCCCTAAGTGTGGAATTGAGGCCTGCTGATTTACATAAGCATCGTGGGATAATTAGAATCATGAAGTGGTTTGGGTTGAAAGGGACCATTAAAGGCCATGGAGTCCAAACCCTTACAACATGCAGGGACACCTTCCAGTAGATCACATAACTGAAAGCCCCATCCAACCTGATCAATGGTGACATTAGAATAACCTAAGGCACTACATAGCCTTGTGTGAAAATAATGGCATAAACACAAATAAATAGAAGTTTAATGCTAATATGATCTTGTATTAAGACTGGAAAGATAGGATTTCATGAGTAGTACTGATATGGATGCTCAGTGAGGGAGACAGTCAGTATAATCTGCGAAAGTCTCTGCTTCTGTGCTTTTTCTTTTTAAAATTCTGTAACTTTATCTGTTTCAATTTTATGGCCTGGAAAGAAAACTTCTACTAATATGCTTTCTAATTAAAGTATATCAGATCTTAATTTAGACCAGTTGTGTCAAGTGAGATTAGAGACTGATCTAGCCCAGATAATTTTTTGACCATTTGTAAGGACAAATTAGGCTTATGAAGACAATTCCTCACTGTACTCTTTAAACTCCAATTGTTTGCAGTTTAGGATTTTCTTTATAATAATTTGTATGAAATATCCTTGAATTTTAGGGTTAAACATGAAGTCTAGTCTCTGCTAGACTTAAATTTGAACTTGTATATGTGATTTGATTGTGTTTGTGGCATTCTTGTACATTATAACGGCAGTAAAATCTCTCTGTTCTTAATGGAGTTTTCTTGAAGTAGGTTCTTAAATCTACATTATCTTTTTTTTGCACATACCTTTGTGTGTGTGTGTCTTATTTAATCCAGCTGTAGTGCAGTAGTAGCTTTTCCATGGCATGGTGTTGTGTTTCTGATGCAGTATATTGAATTGAAGCACTGATACTAGCACTATGCAATCTCACTCTTAGTTTTTCCTTTATATGATGATATATTTCTGTGATTTTCTTGACTTATTTTCTGATGTAAATACGCCAACTTCTTTTTAATATTAATGTGAGAACATTGGAAAAAAACCCCAGTTCACAAAGAAAGTGTTTGATTAAAAAAAAAACTAAAACCTGTTTATAAGGCTGTATAAAACTGGTTGAGGAATCAGTTTATTCATCTTTGTAATGGAAAAGGGCTGAAGAGTTTTCAAGCTTGGTTTGTGGTTGAATTCCTGTCTTGAGATGAGGTGCATCTCAGAAAAACAAAGTTATTTCTTAAATATCTGAAGATGTAGAACATACATGTTCTAAGTCTCCTCCTAACAGCTAAGAATTATACCACAATCAGGGTATTTACATTTCCTTTTCTGTTTAAAAATAGAATAGCAGCTTTCATATAGAACATTGACTTTCATAGCAAGAAATGTGTGGGATTCTGCCTTTACAGCTCAAGTGTTTTCAGCGGTGAATAAGTGCATTTTATGTGCTGTAAAAATTGCCTTTATCATGAATGGAGGTAGAGACATCTAGTGGCTAAAATGAAAAAAATAAAAAGGAGCCAATGGGTAATTTTACAGAGGTGAAACTTGCATTAGCAGTTATTAAAGGAGCACTGCAAAAAGCATATGCAAAATGCCATAATATCAAAATTAGCATGGATAAATGGCTAGAACTTTCAGTTTGTTTTGAGTAGAGGAGTGTAGCCCATTTACTTATTTATGTTCAAAATATCGAAAAGTTGCAGATTTTTTTGCAAAGTAAGTGGAAATGCCCAATAGACATCACCTCAGATCTCAAATGCACGCTTTAATTTCTTCACTTTTATTTTTAGTGATACAAATTACTTCCCTGAATTAAAAAATCATATACTTGTCATTTACCAAAATATGTGAGGTGCACACATGTTTGTGTTGCAGGTCAATGTAACCTGCTTTTGCTGTAGCAGTGCTCATGTTCATGGTCCCGTCATGGCCATTTCAAGGAAGAATGTATGACAAGGGTCCCACTGCGCGTACCTCCATTTTCCCTTCATGTCTGAGAGAAATTGTAAAGAGAGGTTTCTTCATCTGTCTGCAAAAATAAAGCAATTCACTTCCTGAAGCAGTTGGAACTTCTGCTTTATCCAGTCATTACCAGATATAATGCTGCAAGGAAAATCTGTACTCTCAGTCATTTGGCACAGAGATCAGCTCCTCTTTGGAGGACAACTTTTAAGAGAGATATTTATGTATTATAAATATATATATGTATAACTGTAAATATATATATGTATAACTAAGTACTCATAAATTATTTCAATGAGTTTAACTAGCCAAAAAACGTGGGGGTTTATGCCTTCAAAGGCTTTGAGTATGTAAGATAGTTGAAAAAAATTACATGTACTATCTTCATGTGGACTGTGCCTGGAAAGGAGGCAACAAGCAAAAATTGTTTAAGGGGAAATTCTCTTTGGATATTAGTAAAAGATCTTCACTATGAAAACAATTAAACATTGGAATATGTAGCTATAATTTAAAAAAATCCCTTGTGGAATTGCAAGAAAATCCTGCTTTCTTTGTTGGTCAGTTTGGACTATTAAGGTGCTCATTTCTCAAGTATCTTAACACATAAAGGGCTGCTTTTGGAGATTAATGATCGATTTTTAGCCAAGTTTTGCAAACGAAGTTAAGTGACAGCCTTCAGGTGCTGCCATATAATTCTGTAATTCTGGCTTACTTTCCACTGTCATCCAGAAATTGTTTCTGTTTTACATCAGTATAAAAAAACCACAAGGACACTGGACTTGCTATAGAGAGCTGGAATAGCTCTCTGCTGTTGATGCAGGATATAAAAGGGTATATTTCTTTGTTTTGTTAGGATGAAAACTAGTGAATCAAATACTACTCTCCTTGTTGTTCTTTTCCAGTTTTCTTTGGTCCAAAATTTTACTACTTACTCTTATCTCCTTACTGGTCTGTTATATCTGGAAAAAAAACCCACCAAAATTAAGGTCTCCTTTGTGAATTTAGCTTATTTACTTGTATCTACTACTCGGACACAGTAAATGAAATGTAAAAGATACAATTTCTCTTTCCCAATACAAATGTCCATTTTCTTATAACTTTCCACTGTGAGACTTACTTCCATTAACAGCGATATTTTAGAGACAAATAGACATTTTTGTGCTGCATACATTAGTTTCTTAATCATAACTTTAGCCAGTTATGTTTAGCCTGAGTCCTTCATGAGCAATCTTACTCTATTGCTGAAGATTCCTGTAATTTCATCGCTGTCAACAGTCTTTGCCAGTTTTTTAGGAACTGGGCTGATGGCTTAAGGCTTCCCAGCTCAAAAGCAGATCTGATATGAAGACTGCTGGCAAGATCAGGTGCTGGAGCTGGATCTAATAATAAACTTGTAACCACATAGAGAAGCTACCAAGAATGAAATACTGCTTGGTAGCTTTTGTTCAGCAGGCACATTTCTTTATGTGATTTAGTTTGGTTGTTTTCAGATGGGCAGCAATGCACAGAGCTTGTAGGCTTGGTTGGGTATGGCTGGGATTTTTTGTTTAGGTTTTTTTTTAAAAGGGAAAAAAAGTCACAGATTTATCTGGAGTTTGGAGTTGGCTGTGGCAACAGAGTGGTCTACACATTTTGAGTGATCTCTTGTTGTCTGCTGTGTTTTCTTGTTGAACAGTTTAATACCAATCCAGTTATAAACTGGATTTGGAAGCTGCCAAGCACTTACAAATAGGATTTCTTCTGATGTTCAATTTTATAACCAAAGTTTTGTCTGTTTCCCTGCACATCAACTGCAGCAATGCCTTGAAAACTTAGAGATGAATACTGATTTTTAATGGTGCATTTACTAATGTTGCCTATTCTCTTAGTTTTTTTTATTTTCTTTGTTCCTTGAAAAACTTTCCTGTGCCTAGAGAAGTGTAATGTTTTTTGTCTTGTAACCATAATGAATAGTTGCTCATAACTAGTGAGGAATCAGAAAATTTATTACCTCTCTTAATCTTCTAGAGATCTTTATGTGTATATCATTTGGCATGGTGTATAAATTTATTAGTTTGACTGGACAGTCCTTTTCTTCATTGATGGACTGGATGTATTTCCTTCACTTAGCTTGTCCAGAACCCTCCTTATCTGATGATACAACCTTTCATAAAGCTATTGATCTTGCAGATTCCTCTTCTCTCCAATATTTTCTATAAAATGTCTTAATTGTTTCAACACAACAAGCATGTATTTTAGTTCTGGTTGTTGCTCTTTTAATTTTTTTTCACCTTTGGGGTTGCTATTGTCTGGAGTTTGAGGACTTTAGTTCTTTCATGATACTTCAAAGATTTCTACAGGGAGGCTACAGATGAAAATACAGAAGGAAAATTCAGGATCTGGGGAAAGTGCTGTAATCCACGTTATTCCTTGTTTTGTTTCTGCTTCTAGCTATTACGTTGTGGTTTATCTTTGATGAAATCTGTAGTCAGAAGTTGTTCTCACATCAGTACTAATATAGTCTGTCCAACTGCCTCTTAAGCGTATCATTAAAATAGATTTTTAACAGTTGGGTTTAAATTATATTCTTCTATGGTGAGGTATAATTATTACTGACTAAGATTTGAGTAATTTGCAAGGTCTAAAAAGAAAAAAAATGCTCTAATTCAGAAGGGTGAGTTTATTTTTTCAATATTTGTGCAGATGGTGCAACAGATGTCTCTTGTCAATAATTTCTAAACTTGTGATTCTGCTTTGAAATTGTCTACATACGTAGATAAATATGGAAGCAACCTTGTAAATTTTTTTTGGCACAGGTTGTGTTGGGGAAAGATGCTTATCTATACAGGCAAGGTGAAAGCTGCTTTATGTTTATAAATTATTTTTGCTGCTACTTTACGTCTTACTGACTAACTTAGCAGAAATAGAGGCGGCTTGACTAAAACATCGCTGGAAGGTTGAATGTCATGGCAAAATATTCCAGGAACACTTTGAAAACAGTCTGTCAAAGCCTTCTTCAGAGATTGGTAAGCAGATTGTTTTCCATTCACTGAACGGATTCTCCAAGATGTGATTTTTCTCATTTGATGTGGTGTTAGAGCTCAGATGGGAGTTCTGAATTCCAAATATGTTTCAGTTTGTTCCCTTTCATAAATGACTAATTCTGGTAAATATAGTTCAATTCTGTACACCTTGTAGGTTGTATAAAACTTATTTAGTAGATCAGGATGGTTCTCTGTAGGCGTTATGGTACCTGTGTTGACAGGTGGGACTTCCCACATGTATCCTTTGTGCTGGAGGAGGTGGCACCTGTCAGCAGTCCAGCAGAGTTCCATCTGCTGTGTGTACCCTTGTGCTGTTTGTTCAGTGGGATAGCACAACTCCAAACCATATACATAAATATTTTCACTTTAAAAATACTTTATTTAGTTAAAATCACAATTTTTCAGCTTGCCAAAGCAAAGGTTGTGTCACTCAACTTGAAGATTGCTTGCACAGTTAAAGGTAAGTGTCTGCATTTATAAATCTGTGTAAGTTCAGAACTAACAATTCTTTTTGGCTAATCTGGTTTTGGTTTTGATACTTTGTTGAGGAGCCAGAATGTGACCCCTCAGTGCAGAATTTACTCTTTACATGTAGAAAGTGTAGGGAAAAATGTGCAGAAGGCCTCAAGATCCTATAAGAGCATCACTGACCAGGGTACAAGGGTGCACCTTTGATGGTTTAAGAGAAAACATTGGTGGAAATGACAGTATAAAGAACATAGTAGTGAAGGAATTTGTGGTAAATGACTATGAAACTGTAGACCAGTATTTAGCAAACAGGAGCATTGAGAGGTCAAAGCTGAAAGTTAAAAAAAAAACAAAAACCAGCAACAAAACTCTATACAATATTTCAAACATAAAGAAGGCAAAAAGCCAGTTACTAAGTAAGTCTATGAAATAGTCACTGAAGGATCTTTCACTTTCATCTTAGATGACATTTGTAACGTTCATATCAATCATGATCATTATGTATGGGTAAAGAAAAATATTTTCAAAAAAAAGACATCAAAATATTTTTCTGATTTTCCCTCTTGTTTTTTTTTATTCTTGTTTTTATTTTTAAGGCTGTTTGTTTGTTTGTTTGTTTTGGTTTGGTTTGGTTTGGTGGGGGTTTTTTTTGTTGGTTTTGGGTTTTGGTTGAGTTTTTTCCCCCGCACATGTTTTCTCCAGCATAATGCTTTGGAAGTGGTGCAGGTGTAGTATAGAATTTTGTAAATTAAGTCATTCCATTTAAAAAAATATTTTCTAATTATAGAAATAGATATGTGTTCCAGAATTTGGCACAAGTTTCTTTATGAAGCTGTATGCAACTATGACTAGAATGACTAAGAATAGCATTGGTCTAAGGGTGTTAGACATTTAAATCTTGCATGCAAGTTGTTCATTGCTTTTTAAACTGGCAAACTACTTTGCATTTCTCTTTCTCAGATGATATCTGAAGTTATGTAGACAAAAGCTTTGATGTTATATTAAAGATTACAATAAAAAAAACCCCAACTTAATAATCTAAACTTGTCAGAAAAGACATTCCTTTGCTCTTACAAAGAAAGAATGCTGCCCTGCATTGTCATTAAATTATGTGCTGAAAGAATATATATCTTCAAATTTCCCTGTTACACTGAAAGTGAGCTGTAGAGAGGGTGGAAAGAAGAGCCATTTGAAATAAAACAAAGCACTATATTTTTTTTTTTGGTGTTTCTGAATGGATTAAATGGTCAGAGTAAATATATGTGAAAATAATAACTGCTTTTAATGACAAATATTAGATACACAAATCTAAAGAAAAACTTGTAACAAGTTGTTTCAACAGATAAGCAAATTCTAACGTTTCATACCGATATATATATTAGTTCCATTGACTGACCTAAGTAAACTTAAATTCATTTTAAGGGCATATTGACTAACAGTAACTGACACAGTATTGAACAATTCAGATATCAGAACGTAAAAACTATGAAGTGAAATTAATATTGTAGAGAATATTTCTTGCTTTGTGGTAAAGATGAAACCTAAACTTTTGACAGAAAAACATGACGGTAATACAGGTGGCTAAAAACTTCTAAGAATAATAAGAAACATGTTGGAGCATGTACTATATGATACTGTATCACCAGTACTTAAAGAATATTTTTTTAAAATGCAGTACTTGAGATAATCTGATTTTTTACAATAGAATCATAAGTAATTCAATTTAAAAATATTTTTTCTGTCAGAGAATTAATAGTATCTGACTTTTTAAAAGTACAAGATAATTTAACTTTTTGCACTCTATGTAATCCCACTAACATTGTGAACAAGATGTATTTAATGTATTGTTCTGTACAGAGCAGCAACTGTTCACATCCACTTTAAATTACAGTAATAGCTGAGACACAAATACTCAGAAGAAGTATATTTTTGTCTAGGAGACTAGCTACAGAGAATTATCTTTATTTCTGGCCAGCGCTGCTTATTTTACCACTGAATAAAGAATATTTATGCCAAGAGAAGCAGAAATTGAAAATTAAGTCTTACTTAGTGCCAAAAGTGTGTTGCACAGCCATCTTATTATTGCCCAATAATGGCCTTATTGTGAAGTTTTAAGATCTCAAAGCCATTATTTTAAATTTTCTTTTTTATTATTATTTTTGTAAGCACTTATTATAAGAGAGAGATGAATGGAAAGACACAGAGGTTGTATTGATAACCAACCTGCAAATGTATCTGATTGTAGGACAAGATCATAGGATAATTATGATTGTCGTTAACTTCAGGAGGTCCTCTAGTCCAACCACCTGCTCAAATCATACGAGGAACATTTATCTTGAGGTGTATTCTAATATGAAAATAAGCAAAGTCTTTGAACTCTTTCTTCCCCTCCTTGTTTCCAGAAAAAGACTCTTTCATCTGATTTAGAAAATGTTTCAGAAGCATAATCAGCACTTAGCTGTTAATAGGTTCTTTGAATTATAATAATAATCCTTACCATACCTGGATTGCAAGAAATATAATTGAGACTTAAGAACGAAGCCTACATTACTAAATAGCTGTCTCAAAAATCACATTATAATGCTTTACAGTTTTAAGTGTTGAACATATTCTGAAATTATAGTATTCTTCTATTCAAGATTAAAAAAAGGCATTGGTGCATCAGTCTTCCCATACAATGCTTGCATTGTTTCCTCTTTGTTTTATTACTGTTTTTATGTTACTCAGGAAACATGTTATCGAACACAGAATAAGCACTGAAATTAAAAGATACAGATTTATTTCTTTATAGACAGAAGAACTTTTCTAAGGACTTCCCAGGAGGGGAAATACAAGGAGCAACATACTTTTTTCTGAAGAGAAAAAAGTATATCTGTATTATTCTTTTCCTTTTGCAATCTGCATCATTTATTGTTTTTTGTACTACCTGTCCAAGAGTAATAACTGAATCGTAAAACCACATGCATTAAAAAACTATTTTTATTTATTAGAAATACATTAATTCCTTTAATTCTGTATTACATCTAGTAACTGTATTTCTAGGGATATTTCTACATGTCTGAGAGTCATAAAAATGGACTCTTCTGCCTTAAACATTGATTTTTTTTTCTGTCCCTGAATTATTCCCACTATTTCAATAGCTTTCAATATCTTTTTCTCCTTTCTGCCGCTTCTCCATAGCTTCCATAAAGACACTTATATTTGTGCAATGTCCTCCGTAGATTTCGAGAGTCTGCTGATAATTAAGCAGCTAAGTTATTGTAGAAGTCATATTGTAAAACAAGCAAGTGAAAAATACTTGATGGTCATACTAGATTCTTTTGATTGGAGGAGTGGAAATCAGGGAGGGATGTGTGTGTTGTTGCCTTCCATTCCCCATTTTACCACTGTCTCCCTACCCAATTCCAACTATGATCAGAAAACAGGTGATTTCTCCTTTTATTCTACCTGGGAAACAGCCTGTATGCCACTAGCAAAGTGCATCACTTGTATGCTTTTCTTTTTTTTTTAATCATTTTAGTGTTCTCATTGTGCATTGAAATATTCCCAGTGAGATTGAACCAGGGCTTAGCTGGAAGAATTATCATTGAGAATGAATACAGATTTCCTTCAAAATTTGGCATTTGCTAAGCTCCAAATTTCTGACTCATATGAGTGTTCCATAAATAATATTACTCTGTGTACAATGCAACTTTTTGTTGCATCAACAACGTCTAAAGTGGTGTTTCTAAGCGTTACTTGTTTTTTCTGTATTTCTGTATCACATATATCTCTCTGCAGCTTTTGGGCTGAGGTTGAAGGATACCTTAGACTGTTTAAGAATTGCTGTCTCATTTTTATAGTTGACAGGGCTCATAATTGGAAGTAGATTTATTGAGATGAGAGAACTGAATATAGAAAATTTTTAAATCTTCTGAATAACCATGACAAAGGAGTTCTGAAAGTAGGGAAATTGAAAACACTGAGAAATACCCAAATCCTCAAAGAAATCATGAATCGCTTGACACAGCATGGTCTTTCTTCAGTATCCAGTATTGCATCAAAATGTTTGGATTTAGACTGCCTTTTTCTCAGTGGAACTTAGTTTCTAAGTGCTAGTTCTACTAACTCCTAATAAATTCTGAAACAGCATTTATTTGAATATTTCAGAATACTGAGAGTATATTTATGTTTTTCCTATAAAACTAAAAGAGTGTGTAAGGATCATTTCTGCTCCAATTAAAACAACATGACCAGAGAAGTAGCTATTTAGCAACAACACTCACTAGCTGGGAAATGCAGGAGAAAATTTGACTAAGGCTATTCAAAATACTGATTCTACCTTTAAAAGTGGAATTCACTAGTCAGAATTTCATGGATTACTGTACTGAATGAAACAGGCATATTACTACATATTAAATAATATTACTGTATTTCATGGATTCTATTCTGTTTTGTTAAACATTTGCTGGTAGGTTAGTTATAAAATTGAACATTCAAATCTTCAATCTTCAATCTCTCTTTGAGATTTTGTGATCATATGATACAGTTCATGCTTCAGTGGATTCTGAAAAACATACATACCCGAATTATGATTTTTCAAAATCCTTTTTTCCATATACTATAAATGCTTTTATTCTGATTCCTAAACATTTTTAGCATCTTCTCCTAATACACTGGTTAAATAGCATTACTTGTCATGAAGGTATCATTCAGTGCAAATAATTTCTTTCTTCTTTTTTGGTCCTCATATAAAAATTTAAGCACTGTTTGACACTATCTAGTTCTGTTTTAAAAAGCTGAAGTTCTAATCAAAAAATAGATTCTTTAAGCTGATTTCCCAGGTTATTCACTTGTAAGAATTTATTTGTTTTTTTGTCTTAGGGTTTTTTTTATTCTGTTGTTATTTTTAAAACAACATTTCAGCAACATAATTATCCATTCCTGTCAACACCGAAGGGGTTTGTTTCCAAAGAAATAACAAGATAAATGGCTAATGTGACTAATATTTTGCAGAAAAAAACCAATAATACTGAATGAAAAAACAGAGGAATTGGGGCTTAACTATTTCCAGCTTCTACATAAAGAAAATTCCATGTCAGCTTTTTCTTAATTCATACTGAAGCAAAATATGAAATCAATTTGCATATGAGAGACTTGGGTAGGTGTTGCATGTTAGGCAGAAAGAACAATTTGTTCTGTTATAACGCAAATTGAATTTTGGTTTTTGACAAAATGCTTCATAACCAGATTTTATCTTCCTATTCTAAGCATTGGTCAGAAAAGAATACACCCACTCTCTGCTAAACTTTTCCCAAGATTTTTATATTTACGCCCTCACATTGTCTGTGTGTTCCCCTTTGTGGCAAAAATATCTGTGCCTGATAATGAAGTAGATAGCTTGATAACAACACTTTGAACTGAAAGATTTTAAGCAGCACCTAATATTTATTTATTTATGTAAAATCATACAGCTATTACAATTTAATGTCCTGGAATACATATAGAACTATCACTATTAGCAGTGCTTAATTATTCTTATAATTTTTTTCAGTATTTTATTTCCAAATTCACAACTACAGGAATGAAATGAAGCTTTTCTGTCTGGGAAATCTAATTTACTTTGACTCTCAAACTTGAATTCAGGAGTGTAAATAATCTGGATAACAATGGAAATATGTTGCTAATGGTATATTTTTCCCCTGAAAATGAAAATGTTATGACATTCTGGTAAAATAGCTGTTATTATGCCAAATGTCCCAACGTAACAATTTCATGTAACTAGTTTAGAACAACTAATTTTTATAAACTATTTTTCATAGAAATCTAGGAGATTTTCTTTGTTAATATTTTGCAGTAAATGAACTTGGAGTTTTCCTGTGGTCTTTCTAGGCTGGGTTAGAGAATAGACTTGAGATTTCAGATAATTTTTTATAGTTCTTTGGAAAAATGTATAACCCTTGGATTGACATTAAAAAATCCCAAACAAATGGTTAAATCCAAATATGACAACCATAATTTGCCACAGTACTATGACCTTTACTTCTAAGAAAAAAATCCTTAGAATCATAGAAGGGTTTGGGTTGAAAGGGACCTTTAATATAATCTATTTTCAACTCTCTTGGGACATCTTCAACTAGACCAGATTGCTCGAAGATGCATCCAACCTGGCCTAGAACACTTCTATGGATGTGTCATCCCCAGCTTCTCTGGGCAACCTATGCCAGTGCCTCATTACCCCCACAGCAAAGAATTCCTGAATAGTATCTTGTCTGAATCTACCCTCCATCAGCTTAAAGCCATTATCCCTTGCCTTATCACTTGCAAAATATTTCTCTCCACCTCCTTTGTAGCCTTGCTTCAGGTACTGGAACAGCCTCTAGGGTCTCCTAAGAGGCTTCTCTTCTCCAGGCTGAAGAACCCAAACTCTCTCAGCCTGTATTCATAGGAAAGTAGGCTTCAGCCTACTGAGCATCTTTGTCACACTTACTCTGGACATGCTGGAGCAGGTCTGCATCCTTCTTATGTGGGGGTCCCCAGAACTGAACACAGCATTCTGGAGGTGTTCCATAAGAATGAAGTAGAAAGGCAGAACCACATTCCTGGACCTGCTGGTCACGGTATTTTTTATTCAGCCCAGGATCCAGTTGGCTTTCTGAGCTGTGAGCATGCATTGCTTACATATGTTGTGCTTCTTGACTGGCAGTATCCTCCAAGACCTTCTCCCTAGGGCCACTTTCTGCCCAGCCTGTATTTGTACTTGGAATTGCCTTGACCGAGGTGCAGAACCTTGCCACTTGGTCTTGTTAAACTTAATGAGGTTCACACAGGCCCACCTCTCAAGCCTGTCCAGGTCCCAGGCAGGATGGCATCCCTTCCCTCCTTCTCTGTGTGTTAAATCAAACTACACAATTTGGTGTTCTTACCAAACTTTTTGATTTTGTGCTTAATACTGTCCATGTTGCTGACAAAGATGTTAAACAGCAACAGTCTCAATACCATTTGCTGAGGAACACTGTTGATCACTGCTCTCCAGATAATCCAGAGATCAATATCTCCAGATATTGAGCCACTGACTGCAAGTCTCTGAGTGCAATTATCCAGCCCATTCCTTATTCACTGCCATTCACACATCCATGTCTCTCCAGTTTAGAGACATGGGTGTCATACAGGATAGAGTTAAATGCCTTGCACAAGTTGAGGTAGGTGATGACAGTTGCTCTTCTCTTCCTTTTCCTTTATTTCTTTAAATGAATACTACTTAGGCTTGAACATTTCTTTAAATAAGATTAATAGTTTAATATAAAGAACAGCTATCTCTGCTGTCTTTATCTTCAAGAAACCCTATAACACCTCTTATGTTCAGATAACTATTTTATTTATATATAGTTTGACCTTTTATTAAGAAATGTTGTTCTGACAGGTTGGAACATCTTTTACAATCAAAGACCGGCTCACAGAAGTCCTTTGAGAGGACAGACGGTATCTAGCATGAAGATCATTTAGCAATCAGTTTAAATTTTTAACCCCTTTAATACAACTGTCGTGGTTTTACCACAAATTTAGTGATTTTGGACAAGAGATTCTGAGAGAAGCCACAAACACACCCCAAAATGAAGAAAACACACAAATATCACAGTTTATTTCACGCACACACAAAAACCCGACAAATAAAGTGCAAACAGACAAACAAATTAAGTTTCCCGGGGCCTGTTTTGGGATGAGGACACTCTGGAGATAGTGCTTGTCTCTCTCTGGGCCCCCAGAGAGATGCCGGGGTAATTAGAAGAAGCACGTGGCCGGTCTGAGGACTCCCTTAGCAGCGCGAGCTTCTGCCCAGCTTTGACTGAAGGAGAAATACTCAAGAAAAACTAGAAACCGCATGCACGCCCCTCTCTACCCTTTCCCGATAGCCCAGGGAGGGGTTTAGTGCTGATGTAGGAAGAGATGTGGTCTTTGGACCCCGGCAATATTCGCCAGTGATTGCCAGACCACTCACCCCCAGGGAAAAAGAAAAAAAAACGCAACAGGAAAAAAAAACAAAAGGGAAGAAACAACCCTCCTCCCCGAGGAAAAGAATCCACCTCCCAGAAATTCACGAGGAAGAATGCAATTCCAAGAAAAAGGAAGTCCACCCCACCATAAAGAGAAAAGAAAAAAAGTAAGAAAAAAAAATGATCACGAAAAAGGTGATCAAAAGAACGGCTCCCCCTCCCAGAAATTTACCACACCAAGTCGCTGCGGTGGAACCTCTGACCCATCTCCCACGTGGACGCCGGCTCCGATGCAGCGGTAAAGAGCGGTGTTGCTCCTCTAAGCTCCAAGGCCGAAAAGAGAAAGATGGCTGGCCTTCCTCCGTTTTTATAAGGAGGACCTGATCCCGCGCCTGTGCAGATGACTCTAAGGGGGCCAGCCTCTCCTGTAATTGGTCAGCGCCCCAGGGGCTCGCCCCGTGCGCGCAGTGGCCCATGGGAAACGCCACAGCCACCCGGAAATGGCACGCACACCAGGGGCCCATTTTCCGCTCATGGTGGCTGCCATTCAGCCCCCACACGGCTGTCGCCGCGCAGCCTCAGCACCAGTGTGGGCCGCTGGTGCGGCCCCATCACCGGCTCTGCATCGGCCACGCGGTCGGTCCGCACACTCGACAACATGGCGGCATCCAGCCAGGGTCACCACGCTCTGGCGCCGCTACCCGTAGAGCCAGGCGGCAGCGCCAGTGCAGCAGGACGAGCCATTGCTGCCACTCTGTGGTCGCCGCTGCCGCCGCCGGCTCGCCCGGCGCTGCCGCCCGCAGCCCCGGCAGCTCCTGGTGCACCCCATGCCGCTGGGGAAAGAGGGGCCACCAAAAAACCCACACGGTCGCCAGGGGGAAAAAAAACAGCCCTCACTGCAGGGCTTTCACTGCCGCGCTGCACCGAGGTTCGCCCTGGACCAGGTCCCGCCGCTGGGCTGGAGGGCATGGAAGAGGTTCCCCCCACCCCCCCCCTCGCTCGGCCGCATGGCCCACATGGCTGGACAGAGATCGTTTTTACTTTCGGTTTTAACCCTATGACAACAACTAAGGTTTTTTTACCTGGGAAATCATGCTGTAGGGTGCACTTCCACTTAGATACAGATTCTCAAGTCTTCTAATTGAGCATTTATATTAAAAATGAGCCTCTGACAAAAGGACCACAATGTTATGGATTGTTTTTCTACGGCAGTGTTTATTAATTTGAATAATACAAGTTCAACATTGTTATTTTTCAACAAGATAATGGTTTTACTCCTATGCTTTTACAAGCTTGACACTTACGGCTTAAACTACATGACTGCTTCAGGACTTAGTTCATAAATCATCTGCTGTTCATTCAATCTCCTGTATTTCAAAATTAAATTCACTGCATCCGCAGAGCTGAAGTCTGTGGTTTCAGCACTGGATAACTGGGGTCTGCTGGCAGTGATACCACATCTCTGGAAAAAACCTAAACCTAACCTTCCTCATTACAATTTCTTTATTTGCACAGCATTTCAGCTATATAATGTGTGGAACTGACATTGCAATTCTTACTGATGATTAACCAGATTTTCAGTTCCGAGACATATAATAGTTCATACAACACATACATAATTTGTACAAAACGCGTAATGCCTATAAGCAAACACAGAAGCTACCACTTCCTTCTTCAGTTAATGTTTATCTTTAAAAATACTTTTCAGAATACTTTGGTACTTGACTTATAGGTTTTTCAAAACGTGAATGTTTATTCATTGTTTCTGCAGGATTAGAATTGGTCAGATTTCCTTTTTGCTGGTATAAAATGTAATTAGTATTGATATTTATTACATAAAGTAAGAAGAGTCTAAGTCCTGTATCATAATGGTGCTGGTTTTGTTGGTTTTTTTCCTTCTTTCCCTCCTTCACAACTGGTAAACTTTCATTGAGCATGATATTCTTGGGATCTGCAATACTTGTATGCCATCAATCTAGCCTGATCTCTTCTCTTTTAAGAGTTTTATTAGAAACCAGAATCAAAGGTATCGAATGGAAGAAATAATATGAAAGAAACCGTATGAAAATGCAGGAAATGTAATTTATACAAGATTTACAAGATAATTAATCCTCAGAGTACTTTTAATCAGGATTCAAAACCATCCTATAACTTGCATTCTACAGTATTGCTTTTGGATTAAAACCCATAGGATTCACGAACTAAGTTAGTTAGCTTTAACTGACTCATGTGACATTTAGCTTTACAAACAATTCTAATTAAAAGCCACGTGAGTATGAGAAGTTCTACGAACTAGAAATAATTTTTATTATTTTTGCTTTAAAATAATTTTTGCAAATAATAGATATTCAGAATTACTAATAATGCTGGATCATGTGCTGTGCCATGTTTTTAAATTAAAAAAATGCAGAAGACTTATCACTGTATTTAAAATCAAATAGTGAAGTAACTTGTATTTGAATTAAATTTAAAAGCAACTATTATTAGAACATCCTTTTAAGGTCAGTTTTCCTAACTTGATTAACCAGTGTGATGTCTTACCACTAGATGTCATTGTAGTTGAAACCTCCCCCATGGTTTTATAGTAATTCTGTGCTGTCTTTAGCCACTGGATGGCATCTTTCAGTTGATTTCAGGTGCAAGGCTTTTTAATGAGCTGATTTACACAAAGCAGATTATTTTAATGTTTCGTTTAATGCCACTGTTCCTATGTTCTGTTTGTAGACAACAACTAGTAAGAATGTATGAATTTGAGATTTTTAATTAAGTTAGGAAAGATAATACTCAGAAGAGAACTGGGAAGATATACATTTCAGTAGCTGTATAATAGTCTTACTTGAGGAGGGGTTCTTGTGGTGCAGATTCTGTGAAGGTTAGGGACATTGTGATCTGAAGAATTCTCTGGGCCTCATCAGAGGAATTTCATGTTTATTGAAAAGAGCATGTAATGTACATGTGCTTACTATGGTTTGAAAAGCATCTGTGTGCTTGCTTATTTGGCATCTACCTAGAACAGGAAGTGTAATAAAACCTCTTTTAGTTCTAGGACAGGTAAGAAGGATTTTTTTTTTATATATGTAAGAGTAACCTTTCAGTGACAGAAACAATTGATAAAGCATTTAGGATTT
Source organism: Neodrepanis coruscans (assembly GCA_013400695.1). Taxonomy (NCBI): domain Eukaryota; kingdom Metazoa; phylum Chordata; class Aves; order Passeriformes; family Philepittidae; genus Neodrepanis; species Neodrepanis coruscans. The sequence goes on from VYZS01104976.1 coordinate 61,051, forward strand.
GGTTTTGTTGAATGGTCTAGGGTTTTTCAAGGGTTGATCTTCTTTACATTTATTTCCTTCACTTCTCTTCACTATTCTCACTTCCCTGATCTCCTGCAAGATCACTTGGGTACCAACAGGTGGACCATGGAAGCATGATCCCAAAGCCTCCCTCCTGCAGTACTATCTGCCCAGATATCTCGTATGAGATCTCCTGTTCGGAGCTCTGAGTGGAACACCTTGTCCTGACTGTGTGAATAGATGAGCTGGTGGTGCCTAATGTGAGTCGCCTGCAGTGAGAGCTGGTTGCATCCTTTGCACACAAAAGTGAAGTCTGTCTGTGCTGAGGATGGGGTGAGAAGTTATGCCAGCTCCTTTTTTCCTCAGGAGGCAGAAAGATATTTTCTTCCCTTGCCCTGGTTCTCTGGTAATCTATGCTGCTAACTTGTATGTTTGTAGATTAAGCCTATGCATAACTGGATGAAAATTTTCCATGTTGTACACGAGATCTTTCTTGAGCGTCTTGCACTACAGCAGTAGCTTTGCAAGTTCTTCTGGTTCCCTAAAATTGGAGACAGGTAGACACCTGGAGTCCTCCTGGGAACCTATGAGCACTGATAGGATTTGACACTCCCAGCAAAGGTGCACAAGAGGGGTGAGCACTGCTTTTATCTCAAAGCTCAGCTCTGCTTATGGAGTTACTTTTGTAATACTCTCTTGTTAAAAAATCATTTTATTAGTTGTTTAATACCACATCAGAGCAACTTTAAAGCCTATTGAGATGGGGAAGATGATGCTTAGATCTTCACACAGATTTTAACAAGCCCCATGGGCTAAGTGCTAAATTCAGCCTCACTTTTTAAAATTCAAATTCACAGAATCTATTAGTTACACATCTGTATTTTCTTCATTTATCTGCAGGGGAATGTAAAAACTTCTTCCTCCAAAGAGAGAAATTCAAATTGACTTCACATATACATTACTTTAAGTGTACTTGTAAAATATCTCTAAGATATTAAGTAGTTTCACTATATGTTTGTGGTCTAAGACCTTGGTGACTGATTACCTGCCTTTAAAAAACAAAACAAAGGCCTTTTGGCCACTAAATAAGGTACACTTTAACCCATAACACACCCCTTTTTCTGGAAAACAAGATCTTTTTTTCCACAGACTAATCATGGCCATACTTCCTTTGCCTAAAAGCTGAAGTATTGTCTATTTTGCAATGATTTGTGTGTTACAACCAGAAGAAGAGGGATGCAGTTAGCTTTAATTATTGACAAGAACACATCAGTGTACTTAATGGGAGAGTTATGAACATATCAAGTGCATCTCTTCGTATGTTGAACAGTCAACGTAATTGAGACTACCTGAGGAAATCAAAGGAATATTATGAAGCCTCAGTGGAATGCTTTCAAGTAAAAAGTTTCAATAAATTGAGTGCATTAATTAATGACAGGTTAAACAAGCAGTTCAGTCACTGATCATTTTAGTGATAATTACTGCAGTAACTTCATCCACTGACTTATACAGGGTAGTGTGTACAGCACTTAAAGTTTTCTAACAATAGAACAAGTTTTTGCTAATCCAGTCTCTTAAAACTGTAGAGTGATTTACGTTATTTTAGGCTGGTCACTTTCCCTATTGTGAAACATTTTGCACTGTGACCTGGCAATTTCCTCTGTGGCAGGAATAACTCCTTACCTTCTCTTTCTGTGTTCTGTTTTTCCATGATCATCACCTGCTTCTCCAGTCTCAGCTGTGGCTTCTATCACTCCATGCAGGCCTCTCTGTAGTAACAGTCAGGACACCATTCCCATTGTGGCAGGTGCTGCATATAGCGAAGAGCCTTTGTGCTGAATGCTGAAGGTCTTGCTGTCTGTTTCTTTGGCATTTTCGAGGTGTCTCTGGAGTGCTGTGAGCTCTCTACCACACACTCTTTTTCTACTGCTGATAACTCTCCAGCACAGGTAATAGGAACCTCATGTTTATTCTTTTCCTTCTTGTATTTTTAAAACATATTTTTTTATCCAATAAAATTGTATGTATTTTTTCACTGTCAATTTTTGATCATAGGTTTCTTTTTTGGAGATTGAATAAAGATTTCAGTAAGAAATGCCAAATATTCGAATAAACTCAGAATAGGGCAGAATTCTATCTGTTTTACTTTTTTTTTCTAGCTAATACAGTATTTTTAAGTAGAACAGAAAAATAATACTTCTATAGAGACAGAGATTCCAGACAGTAAATGGAACTTAATATTTGAATTATCTGTGAAAGTTTATTACCTGTTTTGGTTTTGTGTTTTTTTTCTTTCTCTTGCAGTTGTTCTGCAACTGCTCTACTGTTGTCCCACAAAGAGAAATGCAGAAGTAGTATTTGAGGGAGAAGAGCTATATTTAAAATCTGGATTTTAAAAGGTGGTCTTAGCCTTCCTGAAATCTCCTGCTTTCTAAGGGTTTTAAGAAAATTTTAAGGATTTAAACCATACTTTAGCTCTTCAGGGAATTTCTTTGTGTACTGATATCTCATCCACTGTGCAGGATTAGAAAGCATAAGTATTTTTAATAAAATCTCACTGTGGAAAGTATGAATCCTAAGAAATTTATAAAAAAATATGAACACTTCAGTTTTCATTGAGAGAAATCAGTTGACAGCTCCCTGTGAAAAAAGGGAAATATAAAAGAAGTCTGGATCAACCTATTGTTTGAGGTGTGGTGTTTGAAAGTCAGAAAAATAGCTTTATTCTAGCAACTTCTTTATGTTTAGTCACTGCTTCCATTTATTATCATGCTGTTTGATGTGCCCCACACAGGACTGCAGGCACATCAGTGTCTTTATGAACCCAGTGTGTTGCCATACTGAATTATATTCTAGAAAGCAGCAGAGCTAAGGAGCTTTCAGGCAGCCTTTGCTATTCTGCCATATTCTTATACACTAACTCATAACAAGACACCCTGAATGTACTCCATCAAATTTGGTTTTATCATGTTCCGATATGTTTGCTGTTACGGCCTTGAAATGTTTCTTCATGTTGGTTGTTGTAACTGACAGGTGCTGCCATATTAAAACAGAACCAAAAATGCTTTGGTAAACAAGTAGGACACACAAAACTAGTTCTATCATATTTTTTACACAGTCTGTGATTTACAGGGATCCAACTATTGCTGTAATCTAGTTTATATGAGACTAATTACTTACTTTTTCTGGTGTCTTTCATAGGAAAAAAAGCCGTGATTTTGTCTGCTAGCTAATAATTGAGAAACTAGAAAATTAGGCTTCTCTTTAAAATATGCAGAGAGGAAAGTATAATTTGCATTGGTCTTTCATGTTTAGTATGACTTAAATAATAAGTGATAACATGATAGTAGGAGAACCAAACCAAGCCACACTCAGAAACTGATTACAGTTTGTTTATTCAAGCAGATTCTATTCCATTTATCAAAAAGTCTTTTCAAAGAGAAGGACACTGAAACATTTTTCTCAGATGAGTATCTTACCATATTAGTTGATTTCCTCTGTTTAAGGACTTACTCTATTTTAAATTAACTGAACACATCTTTATATAAAATCTGAATAAATAAAGCTGTATGAGAGTTACACTTACTGGCCATTAAGTCTGCCTGTTTGCAGAAGAGTGTTTCCTTTCTGAAATTAAAAAGCTTTCTTAGATGCATACATTGCCTGTCTGCATTTATACTTTTAGGACCAGGGTAAGGACTGTAAGTTAACCAGCGTGACTCAGCATTGATAGTTTACGATGACAGTTGTCACTTATTGAAGGGCTTTATGTGACAGTGCTTAGAGTCAGAAAAGCATAATCCCTCTTCCAAAGAGTTCTTCATGTAACATGTAAGACTTAACTTTAGTTCACCTTACATTTCTGCAGTGAACCTTACAAGTGCCTAGAGATACTAGGTTTTTTATGTGATTCTTTTGCAACTATTCCCTGCCTTCTTTTTTAGAAATGTCATATATTTGATGCATTCCTGACCTTATAGATTCTGCCCCACCCCCAGTACATTTTGTTGCAATACTGAAAAGGCAGCGTTTTTATGATCTTTCAAGGATGTGTGCTGAAGCTTAGCTTCAGTATTGGCAACTGTCAAGATTTGTGGGTAAATGCTTTCAAAACCAGTGACAGAATTTGCTTTGTACAGAATGTTTTGAGTTACTATTCTCATGGGGTTTGGGAAATGTCTGTTTCAACTGAGCACTTAGCTTTCTGATTTCTTAATTTAACTGCAGTGCAGGTTTTATGCATTTATAACACAGTTAAAAATAGAGGGGCAAAAACTAATGTTGTAAGAGTGATATATGCAAGCAAACACTGTACCAATTCAAATGAGAATTGAAATATCTTGTCAAAAATAGGTATTGTTCCTTGTGGAGGATTTTTTCATGCTGGAATAGAGACCATGGATACACTTTTTCATGCAGTCATTTCACAAAGCTCAATGCTCCTCAAAGAGGGAAGTTAGAAGGTGGTTTGATCAGTACACACTGTTTAAGAAGACATTAGGTTCTAACAGACAAGTCTACCAGGAGTTGTGGTTAAAAGATGACAAGTTTTCATCTAGTAAAAGCACATCTTTGGGACAACCAGACCACTGTTTATTGCAAAATATAGTGGTTCCCAGCAGCTACTCTTTGCTGACAATTTTTAAATCAGAATTAGATGTTTTGTATCATATATTCATTTCCATGGAGAAGTAATTCATTGAAGAAAGGCTGCTGTTTATATCCGCACAGGAAATTGAACCGAATATTCTTTCCTAGTATTTCTAAATGCAGCATGAATCTAACTGTACAGCAAGGGATTGGTACAATTCTGGTTGATTTCATTGATTCCCTTGAAATTAGTGTCATTGCCCACTTTTCCTCTCTAGATGGGATTCAAGTCAATTAGTTGAGATATTTATTCATTGGCATGACTTTTTTATTTCTCATGTTTTTATGGATGTTAGTTCATAATCAGTAGAGTTGTGTTGGGAAAAGCCATCCACAGGAATACACAGGAAAAGACCCTGCTATGTACAGAGGAAGGCAAAGCACTACTTCTGCTATGAGTATCACATTCACAGTCAGCACTGGGGGAATGAATTGCAGTCAGATGTCCAGTTTGGTTCAATCCGTGCATCAATCCACAGGGCAGAGGCATGGTGAAAGTTTGTAGAGTAGGAGTCAAACACGTGTACACATGCTTTTAGACGGAACATCTTCCTTTACAAAGACTGTTACTCAACACCTATTATGCTTTAGTGATTAGAAAATGTAATTTTACAAGGGAACAAAAATACTCATTTTTTGAAACCCATTTTTTGAAATGCACATTTAAAATATGTAAATGGAGGGAAATTCTAGGCTAAATAAAAGGATAATCCTCAGGAGTTCCAACAGGATTTCTTTAGAAGAAAGAATATGGTTAGTAAAAATTTCAGTTTGTGTGGATACTGATGTAGTGCAAGATATTTTTAAGCTGGTCAGAAATTCCGTTCTGTATTACCATCTCCATCATTAGGACTGTTCGGGGCATTTTAATAATGAATATTTTGTACACAGTTTTTATGTTGTTTATAAATACTTATGAACAAATTTTTTTATGAACAAATCCAGAATTTTTCAAACTTGAAGGTGTCAGATTTGGGGAGATGGGCCAACATGTAACAGGATTTTAAGTGTATGTTAAGTGTATATTTTTATATTCAATTAATGGCATTTGTGGCTCTGATTTTATTTTTGGGAAGGTTCTGAATTTATTATAATTTCTGTTTTCTGAACCTTAGAGAACATCAAGGCTGGATAAAACAATGGAAAATTTATAGGAAATCTAAAATTGTGATGGATATGTCTAGGTTGCATGTAATTATTCAATTTAGTTACATCTACTAGTGTGTTTGCTGAGCTAATTGTATTTTCCTGGTTCTTTTCAGTAGTTAAAGTAATCTACTGGCATTATTTATTGATGCAAAAGGTTGACAGAATCATCCCATTAGCAATTACAAGCTACAGGAAAGGATTTTTTTTTTCGAAAAACAAACTTATACTTCTCAAGTTTCATAAATATTTAAGGGATGTGGCTGGTTTAATGAACTCATTATCTGTATTGGCTCATGGCTTTCACTTTTTAATTTTTAAAGAATGTTTATTGCAACTTTTCACTGTAAAGATACAGGAAACTACTTATATTTAAAAAACAAACAAAACCCCAAAACAACAACAACCAAAAAAAACAACTAAGAAAAATACATTCCACCTGTTCCCAAGTATTTTGCATGTTGAAATTTGTCTTCTCATGCATTGAGTTAATGAGGATTTGCCTAGGTTTTCTGAAAACCTGAATTCTGTGTATACTACAAACCCCTTGCAATACGATGGATTTATTTAAGCAACTATATTCTAGTCAGCCATTTTGTTTCCTTAAATACTGAAATTTGTTAATTCTTTTTTGGTTGCCACTAAGATTTTATTTTCAGAATACAAAGATTAGTCAACCCAAAGAAACTGACACATTGTGAGATCTTAGAATTGAACTTACTGATGCAAATTATCAGTGACTGAAATGCTAAATGAGTGCTTTTTCTTTGTAGTATGCATGTAGTATGTATTTATTATTCTCAGTTTGAAAATCCCTACTGTTTTAGTGTTAACAGTGTTTCTAGTGGAAAATTATTGTCAAGGTTATTCTAAATGCAGCATGACACCAGGATTTATCTGTTAGTGGTAATCAGGAAAGTGGAAATAGTTTGGAAGATTTTGGTATTCATGCTGCTCCAGAAAATACTGACTTTTTTGTCATTGCTATTGATACACATCTTACCAGCAAAAACTGGCTTACAAATTAACACTAAAAGAAGCCACACTTAGAGTTTTCCAGGACACTCTGGATCCTTCTGATAACATGTTGTTCTTTTATTGGAGAATAAAGTACTGGTAGAGTAAGTGAGAAAAATGCTGTGGAGTTAAAAATGAAAAAAAAAACCCCANATCTCAATGAAATTAAACACTAAACCTGATTTCCCCAGCATGATTTCTGTATACTGTTTCACCTTTTTAACAGAATTACTGGAAATAAATAACTGCATTCATAGGCAAGTGTGAGTTTCCACGAGGTAGGTGTTTGCTTTCATGCCAGCAGAATGTCTGTTACACTCTACAGATAAATTTTGAATGATGAACGACTAAGTGAAGGAACTTGGCAGTCTCAAAACAAACTGATGCATTGTTTCAGGAAAAGCTGGGGCATGGCATGAATGTGGTGTATGTATTACACATGTATCACTGTTACCAGAACAGTCAGAGCACTTCACTTCTGCATTGTGCTTGCAATGTAAATAAAAGATGAAATAAATACTAGCAGTAGAGTGGAAAAAGTCTATGTTAATGCAGAAGAGCTGAGAAGGGCCTAAGCAAGAATTATAATGATGCTCTTGTCTCACTGTCATTTGGATAGATACAATTAGACTGTTCACCTGTCTTTCTTGATGTAAAATAATACTTTGAGCTAGAAAATGCATGCTAGATACTCAGGAGAATGTGAGATCAAAAAAATCATGATGTACCCAGGTTCCTTCTTCAGCAGAGTGAAAAGAGACCTTTTTTTTTTTTTTTTTTGGGGGGGACATTTTTTTGGTAAACCACTTTGGGTGTAATTTTT
>VYZS01104980.1:0-14122 GCA_013400695.1 Neodrepanis coruscans
GGGGTGGGGGGGGCGCCGCGCGATGCGGAGACGGCGCGAGGCCGGGAAGGGAGCAGGTACCGGGAATGGGAAACGGGGAAAGCGGGGGAGGGCGAAAAGGGAAGGAAAGGAGAGGGGACAACCCACCCGGGGGGGCTGGATGTGCGCCCCCCCCCCCACCGCGCGGCAGCCGCAGCGCTCAGCCGGGAAGGCGCGGAGCGGGAGGTGCGGAGGGAATGCGCGATCCCGGGAAGCGGCGCTGGTGCGGAGGGAGGGAGAGGGATGGAGCTGCGGATGTCTTTGGGTAAAATGGATGGGCGTTGCGGCTGCGTGCAGGATGCGATGGGCTTTTGCGGGGTGATTCTGCCTTTTCGTGCGTGGAGTGATGTCAGTGCGAAACACATACGTCTCCTCCTGCTGCTGCTGCTGCCAAAACGTTTTGTTGGCTTCAGCGCTACTCAAGAAAAAATTTTTTTTATTTCTTTTTTTTTGGTGCTTGAGCTTTGTTTCTTATTTACTTTTCTATTTCGGTAGGTGCGACCAAAATACAAGGCTGATGGAGACGGGGTTTTTATTTTGCAGCTCTCTTTAGTTGTGGAAATGGGTAGGAAATGAGTCGTAAAATCACTGGTTGTAAACAGCTCTCCCTGCGGAAAATGGCTGGCTTTGTCTTACTCCGAGAAAAAGGGTAGATAAAGATGCGTATTTATTATTTTTCTAAGGAAAACTCGTTGAGATAAGTGCTCGTTTATGTTTCTAAAGTGGATACTTTTTTTAAAAAAACGTATCTTACAGTGGTACTGGCCGGACGCAGTTTAGAAGGGGTGTTTTCCCTGCAGACTGTTATTCCATCTGTTACCCTGCAGTGAGGTTCCTATCTCCCTTCTGGATCACACAGCAGGAAACCTTGAGCTGTCTCCCAAGCCTTCTGCTGGCCAAACTCCGGGAGTTTATTTAAAAGGTCAGAATGCAGCTGGAGAGTTAGGGTTTGAAAGCATTTTGGTGCATTTGCTGCTTTCTCTGGGCTGATGAGGAAAGGGCTCATCCTGTCTCTGGTTTCCTGAAACTTCTTGGCTCTTATCATCCTCCCTTTTCTAGTTTTATCAAATTGGCCAGATGATTGATGGGCACTTAGGGGCAGGATGTAGAAAAATAAAGTGTGACAGCAGAAACTTCCTTTGGCTGATGAGAATGGTCTAAAAATGTTCAATTTTGTCTGCTCTGCACGTACATAAGTTCAAGTGACAGATGTGAAACACCAAGATTGCTGCAGAATTGGAGTATCTGGGGGGGGCAGGTTGTTTTGTTTGTGCAAGAGAGCCTGGAAAACTTAAGTAGCTTTTGGCTTTTGATAAAGGCTAAAGTACTGAATAAGACCCAGGCAATGCTTTAGACTTGTCATGGTGTAACAAGTGAGTCTGAATGAAACTTGCTCAAACACAACAGATAAAAGCATCTCCTGCAGGCACATCCAGTGCTTCAGAACCACAGAACTGTAATTCAGAGGCAGGACTTCTGGGTCATGGAGGAGTCTTCCCTGTTGCAGGCAGTTCTCTCTTGTAAGGTCATTCATAAATTATTGAGGACTTCCTTAAAACCTGTGCAGTCTGTTATTTTCCATTACCTCTGTGGGAAGGCTGTTCCTTTGCTGCTCAGGAATCTTTTGCTCATAGTCCCTGTTTATTTATGTCCACTTTTTCCTGTGTGCTAACCTTGTGCTTTTGTTTGAATTGTTGAGCTTTTGGCTTTGTTTATATGTTTGGCCAAACTCTCAGCCTGTTTTGCAAAGCTGGACAAGCTGAGTTCTCTGTTCTTGGGAGAAGCTCTTCCTTCACTCATCCCATCATCACTCTCTGCAACCTGTTAGGTCCTGAAGCCTTGGATTCAGCAGTCAAGCATTAGAATTGGTTCCAGCAATGTTCTTTCCTCTGTTGCAGTTTCCTTTTTAGCCTTTTCTTTATGGGAGGCTTTTGGCAATTCCCTCTTTGGTTCTCTTAGGCTCAAATGTGGCTTTACCATGATCTCTTGGAGTGTTGTTAGATGATACTGTGGTAAAAATGCTGCTGTGCTATTAACATTGTTCCATAATTACCAGTTGTTGAGTACCATTCTGCTCTATAATTCAGAAGTAATATGAAACATCTTGGCTGTGTAACTCTGCTGGCTTGTTTTCCTTTGCCCAGTAATGATCCATGCTATGCCCTGTATTTTCCAGCCATTTCATTTAGGAAAGATTTATTCCTCAAGCTTCCCGTGTCTGGGGGAAAGACCTAATTTGTTTTGGCTTCCTTGCAGGAACTCAGAAATAGCTTCTGCTTGTGTTCTGCTTGCCCTGCTGGTGGTAGGTGATGTGCTGGTACACTGGGATCACTGGGAGAGGAGGATGTGGAAGGAGCATGTGAGATGTGCCCCTGGAGAGGTTTCTGAGAAGCAGCTGCCCCCTAGAAAAGGGGATGAGGGGGGCTAAACAGCTTCCCTTCTAAGACTTATCTTTTTAATACCACACTGTTCAAAACAGCAATGCTTTAACTCACCTGTTTCTTCCTGCTTGGATGAGACACTGATTTTCTGTGGCTCATTTGGGAATGAGAAAAATTCCAAATCCAGTTACTGTTTTTGTCTGTCACAAAGCATCAGCAGTCCCCTGAAGTGTTGAAGCACATCTTGTTGGTATTTCTTATGGTTCTGTATTACCTTTTTTTGCTGTTCCTCACTGTAGAGCACCTGAGTTTCTCTCTTGAGTATCTCTAAGTAAGCTGATAATTGGGCCAGATTTGAGCTGGAACCACTCTTTTTTGTGTGTTCTGTCTGGATGTTCCAAGGTTAAATGTAGCAAGTTAATGTGTTTCCTTCCTGAAGGCAAAGCCTGGCAGATGATAGACACAATTCTGTGAGGTTGTTAATGATTTCATGAGTTGGTGGTTGGTGTTGGGAAGAGGATGTAGAAATGAGCTACTGAACAATTAGAAGAAATCAGAAGTAAAGTGTCATAAGGCAAGGAAAGAAAAATGATGCTGTCTCTAGGGCACTGGTGTTGCTTGCTGGGATTCATAGCTGCAGGCAAAATAATTTTCACCTGTCATCCTCCTGGTGCCTTGGAGAGGCATTTTGATTTGCTCCTTATTTCACTTTTTGCCAGTTGTATCCATATAGGGCTCAGTAATAAACTCTTATTTTCTGAGGAAGAAGATCTTGACCAAGTGAACTACAGATTGTATGGATTACATTGGTTTTTACTTTTTATTGTCTGATTAAAAGCCTTTCCATTCAAAGTTCATTCTGTAAGACATGCTTTGCCCAGGACATGTAATCAATGTCCTGTTGTAGGTGCTTATAACCATATTATAGGCTAAATTTTCTTCTGCCATCAAGGATGTATTCTTCAATTAACCAAAACAACTGACTGTTCATTAGAACAGGTATTTTGTCAAGTGCTTTTTTCATTCTATAGTAACAGGCACTTAGCAGATAATACTCAGAGAAAGTTTATCAAATATCTAAATGTGTTAAAGTACCCACTTTGCTGTGGGATTTATGTAGTTGTAGATGGAGAGAGAATTGACCAAAGTGTCTAATTGTTAACTTGAGTTACACTTTTTTTCTCTGATGAGTTGTCTGTCCCTCATCTGCCACATATCCCTGGCTGTGTCTTGTGACAGGAGGTGGCAAGATGGGTCATCAGAAGATTATTTGTAGATAAATATCCAACAGTGGATACATTGCTAGAGATGATAACACCAGAGTCTCATGCTTTAACATGCTCCTGATAGGTCTCTCTCAAATTATTATTATCTCTGAAATTTTTCCCCATGCTTCTGGTTTTAAAGGATTTTTGTCATGTACCATTGAAAAAAGTTCTTTAAGAAGACATTTCAATTTCTGTTGTGTTATTGAAAGGGATTTCTCAATCAGAAGCACTTCCTTTGGGGTAACTTGTCTGCTCCTCTTCTCTCCCTACTCTTCCCAAGTATTTTGTTACTATGGGCAAAAGGGGCCATCCAGATAAAAGGCTTTTTATTTTCCTTGTGTAGATTTTTAATCCAGTTTCAACATCTAGGCAGGTTTTTAGCTTTCCTGCGTTTAAAATTGGGCTTAAAAATTTGGATGAATTCCTGCAGAAGTCAAAGTTGGCCTCACAAAGTTCATCAGGGTCCTGGACCTGGTTCAGGGCAATCCTGAGCACAAATACAGGCTGAGCAGAGAAAGAACTGAGACTGGTCCTGAGGAGAAGGACCAGGGGATACTGGTGGATAAGAAGCTTGACATGAGCTGGCAATTATTCCTAGTAAGAAATTCTCCCCTGTGAGGGTGGTGAGACCCTGGCACAGGTTGCCCAGAGAAGCTGTGGCTGCCCCATCCCTGGAAGTGGCCAAGGTCAGGTTGGAGCAACCTGGGATAGTGAGAGGTGTCCCTGCCCATGGCAGGGGGTGGAACTGGATGATCTTTAATGTCCCTCCCAACCCAACCCATTCTGTGGTTCTCTGAAAGTGAGACAGTCCTTCACTACATTGCAGTTTCTGGAGTGCCTCTTGCTGGAGGATGATCGTATGTTTTTCCAGATTGATTAGGGATTTTTTTTTAATAGCAGATGATTTAAGTCAGAAGATAATGTTTCCAAATTGTTTTTGTATTTAACAAATGCTCTGTGTTTTGGCTGCAACAGTTTGACTGCACAACACTTGTGACTGCTGAGTCCTTCGTGTATAATGGGGTGCACAACTCACTCTCTTTAACTTCAGCTTTTTTTATTCTCTGTCTTACCATTTTTGCCACCAAATATTATTGTGATTAAGCTTGATCCACTGTTGGTTTAAAAAGAATAGTTCATTTTATGCAAACAGAGGTTATTTGCAAAATTTGTTTCATTACTCTTTATTGTTGATGATGAAGTTTGTAAACATGGGAAGGATCTGAAGGTATCATGTTTTGATAAGGAGACTTGGGAGGGAGAGTCTTGGAGGAGGGACACCCTGGGGGACCTGTGGGCCACCTGTGCCAGAGCAGGTAACCTGGTAAGCTCAGAGGAGCAGAAGAAACCCAGTGAAAATCACAGAGGAGCTGCAGACAAAAGCCATTTGTGCACATGGCTCGAGCTCCTGCACTGCCTGTCAGCTCACCAAAGGAATTGGGACAGACTCTGGCAAAAATAAAGGAAATTGAGACAAGGAGGGGGGAGGAGGAGGAGGGTTTGGCTTAAGTTTAGCTTGTGAAAGGAAACCCTCATGTGTTAGGTTGTTTTCTTTTTCTCAGTATGAGAATTCATGATTAGCAGTTGTATTAATTGACAAAAAAATTATGTAACTTTGAAATTCCCTGAGTTGAGACTGGTTTTCCCATTAAAGACAGTTGGAACAAATTTGGGGTGGTTGTGGGAAGGAACTGGGAGAGTTTTATGCTGATTTATGAATCAGTTTTGTAGTGACAGTCTTAAAGGAAGAACAGAAGATGAAGAAGGTCAGTTTTTCATATTCTTAGCTATCTTCATCCAGGAGGTTCTGCTATTCCTCTGGCTTTGAAGCATAAACCACAGAAGTTACCACCTAATTAGCCATTCCTATTTTGTAGTGTCTCAACCCCTTTCTTTTGATCTCTATGGCTTTCAGCACTGCAGAAGCAAACAAAACTAATCCTAACTGTAAATTTTACCAAACTATTTTTCATGTTTTTACACAAATTAATAGTGTTCTATTAAAATACTGTATCAGCTTTGAAAACCTTAATGAAAATTAATATCTCATCTACTTGGTTGATAATGAGAACAGATTGAAATGGGCCCAACTCTTGCAAGTGATCACAGACATTGTGTTGTAGTTGTCACTTAGATTTTTGTCATCTGTTTTCTCCAAATGTGTTCCAAGAACAATCTGTAATCAGTTTAAGTTTTCTTAATTTTCCTCTTCTAACCCCTTGTATTATGTTTTGCAGTATAACTATGGGGATTTTTTTGTTGTTTTTTAAAAGCCATCGAGCAGAAAGTTCATGCAGAATTAAGTACTGAATAATGTTCACATCTCAGAAAACAGCACCTTGCTCAAATTTATTCTGGGTGAAAACCCCTTAACTGCCTTTAAACTCTGCCTTTCTTTTTCGAAACAAATATTGCTCAAAACCAAGTAGCTTTCATCTTATAATTTACTGATTTTAGAGGTATGTTTTCTTAAGTAATTTATTTGTATCTCATTTAGAGGAGGAGGCAATACGGTTTGGGCATTTTTGCATTAGTTTTACCTTCTGTTCCAATGCCTGCTCAAGTCCCATCGTTCCTGATTAGTAATTCCTTTATATTAATGTGACTTTGAGCTTTCATTTGCTGTGGGCTTTGCTCTGCAGCCTCTTGATCTTGTTACATGGACTTCAAAGGCTTCATTGTGCAGTGAGACCTTGATATTGACTGACTTGTAGAGCTCTGGATGTTTCTGCTGTTCCTGGTGATACAGTGAAAGGGGAAAGTTAACTTATATTTTTAACTCTTAGGAGCTTCAGGAATCATCCAAGCTCATGTTGTCTGGGTGCTGTGTAACTAGAACAGAAGATGCCTCTTGCCCTGCTGAGCTTTCAGCAGTGGATTGCCTGGGGCATCTTCTCCACAGGCTTGGGAAGAGCCAGTGGCTACTGACAGCCTGTGTGCTGGTATTCCCGTGGATCTGGGAGATGCTCCTGCAGGAAGAACTACAGTAACTGTCCATGATGGTGCTTCCTCTGGTCCCTGCCTGGAACAGGGACTGATCCCATGCATTGCTGAGCTCAGAGGAGGAGGCTGTTAACTGGACCCTTGGTGTGTAGGGAGGGGGGAGCAGGCTTGGGTTGGTGGAGTGAGGGGGGTCAGGGGAAGCATCTCCTGTGTTTGGTTTTGGTTTTAGGGGCTTAATGAGAGCGTGGGGAGGGATGCAGGGATATAGTTAGAAGGAACCCACAAGGATCATCGAGTCCAACCCCTGGCCTTGCACAGGAGAATCCCAAGAATCCCACCGTGTGCCTGAGAGCATTGTCCGAACAATTCTGGAGCTCTGTCAGGCCTGAGGCTGTGAGCAGTTCTCTGGGGAGCCAACCCCAGTACCCAACCACCCTCTGGGCGAAAAACCTTTTCCTAATATCCAACCTAAACCTGCCCTGCTCCCACCTTTTAACTTTTCCATGTTCCAAAATCCCCCCAAAGATCTGGAGATCACCCCAGCACAGAACCCTTGGGGTGAGGGGTCCCTGGAATAAAGGCTCTTCCTGGAGAGGTGTAGCAGTGGTTGTGTACGGCTTGGTATGTGCTGCTTTTTAGCTTTTAGCATTCCCACAAAAAAAAGCATCCTGAAGGCTTAAAGTAATTGCTTCTGAAATACTCCAAGTGTGGAAAAATCAGCTATTTAGGAATAATGAGACAAAAGTCAATTGTATTGAAAAGAATAACACCAGAAAAATCTTTGGAGTGTGTTCTACTAATGGAGAATTTATCCTTTGTAGCAGCGTTGCAAAGATCACTTTAAGTTCAGAAGATGAAAAACAAATTTAAATCCTCTCAGTCCTCGCTAATTACACCACAATGAGTAGCTGTGGAAACGTCAATGCAAAATGTGGTTGTAATACAGCAGAACTACTTAGCCATCTTTTGTATGCAAATTGAGACATTTGCACTTAAGGGTCTCAAAGCAATTGTAGCAGGGTCTCTTTTTGAAGAGTGTAGTGGTGTTGTTGTTGTATGCAGCAACTCTTTGGTGATCTTGGGATCTTAACTGCAAACTCCTAGGTGTTTTTTCTCCTTTGAACTTAGAATCCACCCTTCCATAGTCTTTCTAAGGTGCTTGTTACTGCCACCTTGCTCTTTTGAGCACTGTTACACCATTCCAGCCGGTGGAGGGGCTTCTTGATTTTAACAAGAGTGCAGGATCCAGCCCCGAGTAATTTATAAAAACTGCTGTGCTGGACAGATGTGTTTTGACTTGATACATCTGTGTATCTGTCCATGTATATTGATTTATTTGAGAAAGGAATCATCTGTAGTGAACACACCTGGCAAAAGTCAGCCTGAAGCAAACTGTTGCAATGGAAATGAAAGCAGTTGTATGAACTAATAATAAAAAAAATAAAAATTGTGCATATTAAGAGTTGGACTTGGAAAGGATGTGCTGAGTGATTAATTAAATTGTTTCCTTAGGGCTTTTTTCCCCATCTAGGATGAGTGAAGCAACTCTTTGGGGAGAACTGGGATTTATCTTTCTCAGAGGTAGGGAAGATTTTCTGATAGCACTGGCTTATTTCAGTCTTGCATTCCTGATTAATTCCCTTCTGTCTTCATGACTTTCCACCTCTTCAATTCCTGCTTTATACTTCAGGTCTCTTTGAGCCTTCTCTTTTCGTTGTTTTGAAAGGCTTCTCAAAAAGTGCACCTGTTGTAGGATCTCTACATACAGACCTTCAGTAGGAAATTCTCACCTGTGAAAATGATCTAAAACTTGCTGTTTGCAGGGCACTCTTTGCTGGTTTATACAGCAGAGGAGGTTGGCTGTGTCATTCCTTGCTGCAGGGTGATTCCAGGAGTATGTTAGTGCTATTAGGCAATGAAAAATTCTACATGCAGGCATTGAGCAGCCTTTCACATGCAAGTCTTTCTGTCAAGTTACACAAGAACCTGGGTCCTGGAATAGGAAAGACTCATTTGCAAAAAGATATAAACCGGCTTTGAACAAAGTTAAGGCAGTGAGGCTTTAATTTTACCCTGTAAAACGTTATGGATTTGATTCAAAGTGCTGGAAAATACGTGCTCAACCTGGAGTGTGTTCTCTCAGAAATGTTAATGGTATCATGGCCAGACCTTACAATGTCACCTTGCTGGTAGCAGGATCCTCTGTAACCTGGTCTGATTCTTTTGTGCAGAATTCATTCTAATGTAGGTTCCTATAGACTGTGATCAAGTTACCTCTTTATGTTTACCTGAGGGAGAATTATTACCTGCATTGTTCTCCAGGGAAAACAGGCAAAGGCTGTTTCCTGCTTTTGCATTTTTAAAAAAGAGAAGTTCCATTTTATACTCCTCCCCAGCTGTGTTTGTGTGGAACTGAGAATTGCAATTGCTGCCTTGTTTTACACTGTCCCTGCTGTAAACCATCCATGTTAGTGAGAGATCCCCTTCCCTTTCCCAAAGAGTGCTGGGTGCCAATTGTTTGTGCTGCTCTGTGTCAGTCTCCTCTGAGATGATCTTTATGGAGTGATCTTATCTTATCCTGGATGGTCTGCAGGCTTTGTTCTTGCTCTGCTACACAGCTCACTGCTCATTTTGTGTGTGGTGCTCCATGTGCCTGCAGGCAACATGATCCCTGTGGAAACCAGTCATCTCCAAGGTGTGTGTTAGTGTGAAGGTGCTGGGTACCAGAGTATGAAGGTACTGGATTAAGGGCTGCTGAGTTGGCTTTTCTGTGTGTGGCAGGAAGAAGGTGTGTCATACCTGGAATAAAAGGTGATTGTACAAGTCCTGCTGAATCGGCACTGAACATCTCAAGGTAGAGCAGTTCAACTTGGTGATCCATAACTAACACCAGGGTATGGTCCTGGTGACAGATTTTGTTGATTCCTTTACCCATGTGGACTTGACTAATTTGCCCAGCTGGGAGCAAACTGGGCTTGTGATGTGGATGGCTGGGGAGGGGGTGTCAACACCCAATTTTGCTGGGTTTATTCAGTGGTGTAGATGCAGCCAGTAAGGGTGAGGTGCAGCTCAGAGAAAATGAAGAGCTTTTAAGGCTTGATAAGGTTGTGTGGGAGATGGGAGCTGTATTGCTGTCCAGCTTAGCTGCTAGAATTCTGGGGAATTGTGGGGTGTCTCCTACTCCTTAGGCTTCATTTTACCCTGTTCCAAGACAAGTGTAATGGTACTGACTTCACTTTGTGCAGTGCTTTCAGTGCTAAAAGGAGCTGTTTAAGGTATTGCAGCTTGGTGACAGAGACCTGCAAATGGGTGTGAGAGCTCAGAGGGTCTGTGCAATTAGTAAATGCAGCTAGGTGGTAGTTTGAGATTCTTAGTAATGCCATAGAAACCAAATTACATATGTTTGAGGTAAGTGGTGAAGTTTTCTGCTGGCAAAAACCATTAGGATTTTTTTGCCTTGCTCTGTTTTGTGGGTTGTTATCACCTGCATGTCACCCTAAAAGCATCACTTGACTGTTGTCTTCAAAGGACTTCAGATGCTGTTGTTGATCTTTATCTCTCCTTGTCCCACCCACAGTGGTTTGTGGCATTTGACCTTCTACCGCATAAATCAAATTTGTTACTGAGAAATGATGTGTGACAGACAAAGAGACTGACTTTGTGTCATCTTCTCAATTGGTGCCCCTTGAAATTTCAATGGTCTGCATTTGAGATCTGCAAGGGATGCTTCTGTCTCCTCAGCTCGTTCATCCTGGTGTTTAAGAACATCAGTCGTTTTTCCAAACAGTGTTTTGAGGTGGCAGCAGAGGCCAGTTCAAATGGGTCAGATCACCATATAAAATAAAAAGAGGTGGAAAAGAGAATGTGGAAGACCATCCCTGAGATCAGCTCACTTGGTTAGAGCATGGTGCTAATAACACCAGGGTTGTGGGTGTGATGCCCCAATGGGCCATTCATTAACTCAGGAATCGGACTTTGTGATCCTTGCGAATCCCTTCCAACTCGGAATATTCTGTGATTCTATGAACTGTGATCCATAGATAAAAGCATTTCCCTTAACCTTGCCTTTTTTTAATAGTTTTGGTGACAGAGGTCTTGGCAGGAGAACAGAAGAATGGAACACCTTTGCAGCAGAGAGCAGAGAGGGACAAGTGCTGAGATCAAAGGGAACAAGCAGGGCTGAAATCCTCCACTCTGGAGGAGCAGGCTGCACCCTTCCTCGGTTAGCTGATCAAAGGGAGTGCTGCCTGGGCTGGGTAGGACAGGAAAAACCCTTACCCATATCCCTTCTCCTTTCAGGGGAAAACCAGCAGACACATATGGGTAGACTTAGCGTGGTGTTTCCTTGTTTGTTCACATTTTTATTAATGACAGCAGCCTGTGAGAAGCTGATGTGCTAGCTTGCGTTTTTCTTTCCAAAATCAGAATTGGAGTGTGCTGATAGAAGTTCATGGGAGCTTACACCAAGTAAGTAGTGAGGTTGCTTCCTGATAGCTGATGATCTGTGACCTGCCCATCTGTGAGGGAGCACAGTGCACTCCCATGTTTGTTGGGGAGGAGCTGCTGCTGTGCACAGGGATTGCCCTGGTGCTGCCAGCTTCCCGCTCCCACCGTATGCCAGGCTGAACTTCCTCCAAACCCTCTCTGGTGCTTGCTGTTGAAGTTGCTGGCCATGTTGTTGGGGCTGCTGAAGAGGTCAGTGGTAGATTCAGAGCAAGGATTGGATTCAGAGCAAGGATGAGCTCAGGGGAACTGGGGAGTTGATTTGAAATGTGGTCTCTAATTTTGAGGGTGGCTTGTACAGATTCTGCGTGCTGGGAGCGTCCTTGAAGCCTGCAGGGTTGTGTAGTTCAGGGATTTGCTTTTGATTCAGGGGTCCTAAATACTGTGGAGATTATTTTTTTTCTCCTGTCTGGAATGTGTTTGACCAGATCAAATGAAAGCATTCAGCAATAACTGATGTAATTGCAATTATTAGACTTCAGGCGTACGAAGAATGCAGAGCCCAATACCTGGCAGCATTTTTAGAATCGTCTTCTGATGGTGCAGCTGAAATGAGCGTGTTCTTGATCAGCAGGAGGTCAGGAGCAATTCAGTATTCCTGACACCGTAACTAAGAATCAGACTTCTCTGGGAAACAAAGTTGTCAGTCCGTGAATGTCCGCTGAGCTTTTTTCAATTCTGCAGAAGTTATAACAAGTTTTTCTTTTTTTTTTTTTTTAATAGCAATGCTGAGTGACAATAACTCTGTGAAGCTGAAGAGTGATCGTTCACCTCCTGGGCAATGGTGTAAGGTGGCTGAACATGAAGATGAGAAGACCAAGCTGGTTTTTAAAAGGTACTTGCAAGTAAGTGTCATTGTCACTTGAATTTCATTGCTCTCCCCGTATCCTGGACAGTTACAAAAGGGAGGCAGAAATCAAGGCATGAGATTGCCACAGTCACTGTAGGGAGGGTTGGGCACAGTTTTCCCTGGGGCACCAAAAACACTTTGAAGAGCCAGGACTTGCTATAGTACCTGTTTTCCCAAGCCAAAGTGATATCGTAGTACTTTGCTCACAGGTATTTCCAGTCTTTTTTCTGTATCCAGAGAAGTAGCAGAGTCAAGGCTTTGAAAGCCCCGTGGATGTTGAGTGGGTATTTTGGGGAGGTGTTTCCTCAACATTACTTTGTTTATGAAGACTTCTGAAATGCTGCATCAAAAATCTTACTCCGTTGTAAATGACTCCACTGTCATAACTTGACATCAAATTAGAATTAATAAGTGTGTGCTCATGTACATCCAGAACCATATTTTACACCAGAAAAGGTCACTACTTTCACCACATGTATTTTTAGGTCTTAAAGCTTAAGAACCCCAAAGACAAACTGTTATATCCACATGTGTTTTGAGCACCTGAATGGTGCAGCTGAATCTGGGGATACTTGATATCAACTTCTGTGAATGAAAACCAGCCTCATTCATCTGCCAAGAATCCCCTGCTTTCTGCCTGTTGACTGAGTCCCAAGGGTGGCAGCCTAACATGCTAATGAAGGTTTTAGACCACCTATCAGTGTGCAAAATGTAATTTATCTAAATGGGATGTGAGAATAGTGCTGCTTTTCTATTGGTCACCTTTTTTTTGCAGCCTAAACTGCAAACTGAGTGCCAGGATTACACCTGTTAGTTCATATGGTACAAGCATTTTTTGAAAAAAAATACTGGAAATCTATATTAACTTCATCTGAAAGAATTTCAAGAATCACTGGGCACTTGGTAGGTGTTTGTTTTATAAAGGTGTTTAAAACAAATGTCCAGTCCTTAGGAAACCATAGGAAGTGAAAATCAATTATAAAGTTCAAACTATGTCCTTGAGCAACTACCAGAACTCAAACCAAACGATGATGCAATTTCTTTACAAATCAGTTTAGACATGAAATAAGTCAAGTGACTATTTTGACATCAACAGTCAGTAGTATTCCTTAGGAATGAAAAATCAGTAGATCAAATGTACAGATAGTCTATGTTACTCAGTTTTAAATTTTGCTGGGTTTTTTTCCTTTTGTCTACATGGGGGTGCAAATAACTAAGGCTTCTCAGTGTAAACCTGAGCATCTAAATTATGCATTCTGACCTGCCAGCAAGTTGAAAGTTTTGTTTCAGTGGTGTCCAGTGGCCCAAAATTGTGCAGTTTGAAGTTCCATTATTTTTTTTTTTATCTTGCATAGAAATACATAATCCAAGGTAAACTTGCCTTTTAAAGAAAAACCAAAACTCACTCTTGGTTTTGTTATGTGAGGAGAGCTGTTTGGCTCATCAGAGGTGCATTTCAAGGATATAACACAGCATCTATATATGTTCATACTTCCCTGGTAGCTCTGGAGAGTTGTGAAAGACTTGGTGTGAGCGAAGCAATAGGTTTTTTTGGTTTGATTCAAATGCAAATATTCACCTGAAGTTCTTCGACTGTCTCAAATTTGCTTAAAAATATTGATTTAATCATTGAATGCTGGAAAAAAGATCATTTTTTTGGTTCCTCTCTCCTACTCTTCACCCTCCTGTTTGTTTTTAGAATTCTTCCACTCTTTGTGGTTGGAGGATGCTTCCTTTATATCCTCAAATTACATTTTGGCTTTGAAGAATGTGACAGAGCAAAAACGCCGTATGTGGACCTCGATCGTGTAAGGGTTGGTATTTTTTGGATTTTTTTTTCACTTGGATTAGAAAAAGAAATTGACAATATAAATTACACAGCTCTACAACAAAGAACGAGAATGCTGAAATTATCCTGTGAGGGAAAATTGAGGGAAAATGTATTTTGTTTCACTTTATGCTATAGAACTTCTGTTTTTTGTTCTTGTGGAGTGACAAGTGCATAGAGAAACTGGATTTTTAGGGGTAAAATGAGATAACCTTGACTTTAGAAATAAACATTTGAAATGAGCATGTGTCTGTTGTCAGTGCAGATGACACTGGTGATTGGAAAATTGATGTAAATGAAAAGTAACATATTAAAAAAAATAAAATCCCAA
>VYZS01104981.1:0-26961 GCA_013400695.1 Neodrepanis coruscans
TGCCATGCAACACCAGTATCACACGGGGGGGCGGGGGGGGCGGGGTGTTGGGAAGGGAAGAGGAAGATGCTTGGCTGATCCCTGCCCTGGGCCCAACCCTTGGGGTGGGAGGGTCGTGGTGAGCAGTGGGGAGGGATCTTGGACTGGGAACCAATCATGTAACATCATGTAATGCGGAACACCTACCATGGAAGGGGGGTATAAAGTGGGGAGAACCTCGTGATTCGAGGAGGGACTTTTGAATTCTGTATAGTCTCTCCCAGCGTGCTGAATAAACATACCTGACTCAAAACTCTAACTGAGTTCTGAGAGCGGTCACGCTGAGTCACCAGTACTGTGAAATGGTGTGAAGCTTCTATGGAAATAAGCTAGCAGAAATGTTACATGTGTACAAATATCATCATCTATCTACAAGCATTATTTATCTTAATTTATAAAAATAGTACTAATCTAAGGTTAAGGATGTCCATGACATCACTAAAAATGCAACAACCTACTGCTATACAGAAAAGAGCACTCAAGATTCTTAGATACACAGGGTTCAAAAAGAATGGCAAAAGCCAAAAGGGTCCCTTCAAAAAATCTCACAAAGTTTTGTTGACAAACTACACACTCGGCATGGAAATTGGTATATGTTTTCCCCATCTTTTAATAGAATGAGAATTAACAGAATAAAAGAATAGAGGTAACAATGAGAATGTGAAAGAGAGATCAGATAGGAGAGGAAAGCAGATCACCAGCCCTGGGTCCAGCATCAATCCAGATGACAGGGTGTCCAGAGTCCTGGGGGCAAATTTTCCCAGGAATTAGGTTTCTTTTTCTTCATGTAAACAAATAAACATGAGCAGTCTGTTCTTCTGGACCTTTCTGGAAATGGGTCACGAGATTTTGAGGGTCTTTTGATGGTCTCAATCCCCTCCTACTGGACTTCCTTTCAGTCAACAGTTCATGCCTGTTTTTAGATCCTACTTCTGCACTTGCACTGTTCTTTATGTTGTGTGGTCACCATGAACCAGAAAAGGGAACTCTGCTCTAGAAAGGTGCTGCCCTGCCTCTGTACAGGGCCTGCTATTTAGCCACATCCTGTTCTAACTTGCCCACCTGAGTAGCCGATGGTGTTTGAGATGTAGCAACGCCTTAACTCCATACTGTCCAGGTTTCTATTTGCATGCATGAATATAGCCTGATGCCTGTAGGTAGCTAAGGCCTTGCGAATGGAAGATATCGTGCTGTTACGGAAAGATAGAGCCCCCTCTCTCTAATGGCCAATAACATGTAGTTCATAACGTAAGCAGACGGAAGTGACATTATGACCCAAGGCCATATAATACCATGTCAGCTGCCAAAAACCGCCATTTGCCATCCATCATATTGGTGTCAGTGTGCTGATGGTCTGAGTGACCCTGGGTGGGGTCACCATGCCGTCCCCAAACCAGGTCGTCACGCCTCACACAGAGAGGAAACAGAACGCCAAGGATTTTGGCAGAGCCAGTCCAAGCCTCTTGGGATGTTAGTCTATGCTGAAACCTGAACTATCATATTTTGCCTGGGTTTATTTGATTAAAGCTAGCACAAATTACAATCGTATCTTCATTTACTGCGTAGACACAGATTCAACAGCAGATTTCTATGGTGTAATTTCAATCCTCTTACAAAGAGATACCTACTGTAATTATATATCTAGAGTTAACTCTGCAGATGATAAAACCTCCTGAAGTTTAGCAAAGGCATATCTGTCTTTGGGACAAAATGACATTACTCATCAGTGCAGGGTCCAGATGGCTGGAAGGCAGCTCTGAAGAAAAGAATAAGGAAAAACAATCTCTCCCTTTTCAAGAGTGAAAAAGAAATAATGTCAACCTTCAGAGAAGGCAGGCTAATCTCTAATTTCGATATTGACATTTTGGGGGGGGTATGAACTGCTGATTTCAAGAGAATTGAATCATCTGTGATGTTGATTTACTCAAAGGAATATTACAACTCAAAATTAATTTGTGCAGTAATATTTTTACTATACCATCTCAGTGAAAAGTGATGATATATAGTCAGTTACATCATTAAACTTGTGCTGCCTCAGTTACTCATGACATTCTCTTCAATAAAGCATTGCACAGTGCATGAGCAGTCCTCAGTAGTTCACATGTGGGGCAAGGCAGTCTGATTATTTTTCATTAGTGACTCATGTTAAAATAAATCTGTGTTAATATATGGTACACAAAAAGTATATCTGTGGTTTTGGAAAAAAAATAAATTAAAGCAGCTACATCTAAAGGGGTTGAAAAAGATACGTGAGTATTCCAGTTTTTACTAGGACACATGACCTGTTTTGAACATTTTAAAAGGACTTGGCTTTGTTGACAATTTCATGTAAATAAAACATACATTAATCTAAATGAAATGTACATTAAGTCAATAATATGATGATTATTTCAAAAATTGCTGCTTCCTGCCCACGGTAGCCATTTGAAAATTCAGAGTGAAATAATCAAGACAGAATAATAAAAAGGGATTAATGAAAAATTTTATTTTGTGCTTATGTAAGGGTACCATAAATTAGAAGAGGAAGCCAGGGAATTTGAGACCAAAGTTAGTGATATTACTTCCCCACCCTCTGGAACTTTGCTTTACATTAGATCGCAGAAATGGGAAAGAGAGGAAGAGACATTCTCTCAGCTTAACCACAGACGAGTCTCAGCTCATTAAGATTAAAAGGGTTGTTTCCTGACTGTCTCTTGGGGAACTTGGAGATGTTTTATGGAGATGTTAAATACCTGACTTAGGGCTGTGCCTAAAAGATATGTTTTTGCCCTGAACTCTTAAAGAAGAATGTTTTCCATTTAGTAGCTCCAAACTGTTGTTCTGGCCATCTGGCAACTATCTCTGTACATATTTAACATTCTATTTTCTTGATTTAATGAAAGAAACTATTTGCATAATAAATTTCAAAGTACATCATTAATATTTTAATGCGCAAGTAGTATTTCAAAAGCTGACATGTAAGAAAAGCACCTAGCCAAGTGTTCAACACGTTAGAATTTACAGACAATGCTTTTTTTAAAAACTCTCATACTTATTTGTATGGGCTGAAGTTCTTCAGCATCACGGAGACCTCCTGGATTTCAAACACACAATACATCAGTAATAAGGCAGGACACAAATTTTCATGTGCAAATAGTATTCAAAAGCTCATGGATAGATGAACAGAAAACTGTTCAGTATAGTAGAATTAACAGAAAGATTTTTTTTTAATTCATCTTTATTCATATAGACTACAGTAACACAAAGATCTTCAAAATATAAAGACCTCATTATAGCAGAGGCTGAAAAAGATGCTTAAATACTGTCAGAGAAATATGACAATTAGTAATGAAGTAACATAGTGCAGGACTATAGAAATGTTGCCTGGAATAGATCTCAGACATAACACAATCCTACCTCCTGCTCAAAGTGGGATTATAGTCAGCACCAGACCAGGTCAATCAGGGTTTTGAAAATCTCCTACATTAGAGAAGCTACATCCCTCTGGAAATGAAAAGTTTTCCATTATGTTTAATCTGAATGTCATGTGTTGCAATTAGTCACTATTGTTCCTTATTCAAGATATTAAATGTCATTGCCACTACCACAAAGTAAGCTTCACAGCCTCCTATCTGCATATGGAGCTAACTGCCTACATTGAATACTAATTGCAATATGGCAAAGCTGCATGTTTTCTTGAAATTGGGTTTCTGCTGGAGGATATTCAAAGTCTCACTGGAGAATATCAAAAACTCTAAAGATGAGAGCTGAAATTGAAAGATGAAATATTGGATTCAACGATCCTTATGGGTCCCTTCAATTTTGGGATATTCTATATAAACATGGCTCTACCTCTAAATGTCCATCTTCTTCTTGCTAGAGGCTTTGAGCTTTTGCTTTTTCATAGTAGTGAAGTACATACACTGTTTTCCAGTACCTACACAATACATCAAGCAACTGGAGTAGGATTAGAACATTTATACATACAGCAAGCCTCCTTTATTCTTCTACTAACCCCTGTCATACCATGTTTAAAACATACAAGTCCAGCCCACTAACACTACCAAGAACCAAAGGACCACAAGTCAAAGGATGTTTCACCTTTAGATTCACGTTGTAGCAGCAAGTGTGATGTTCTAAGACTTAGGTATGAAATTCAGCCTCCTCTTAACTGTGTTACTGTTCTTTTGATGAGGGTGTTCAGCTCCGAGGAGATACACAAGCTTTCAGTGTAGTCAGCGAGACTGTACTGACAGACTCAATTGTTGAAACATATGTTCCCAGGCTATGTCAGGTGGCAGTGTATCCTGCCAGGCACTTCCAGACAGACATTCCTTTCCCCTCCTAAGGGTCAGGGGAACAACTCCACATGGCAACAGCAACTGCTTTATTGCCCCCAGGCTCCCCCTTTCCTCCCCCCCTGCCCTCATGTCTGCCCTGCATCTGCTTCAATATTGCTACAACTGCCTATACAGCTGCTTGGTGACTCAAGATGGGAAAATGACACAGGTTAAAAATAAAAAATTTGGAGGGGGAGGAGGTTTTCAGATTTTTCTTAATCCAGGCCCTGGACTGTACAGACATTAAAAATTGAACCCCAACCTCACACTGTGCGTACAGCCCCTACTAGATTCTATTTTATGCAAAATATTGCTCCTTTGATAAACTGCCATCAGCTGATGCCATGTTGGGACTATATGGATACATTCCCTTTCATTTCATGGACAGCAACGTGACTTTCAGCAATTTTCCTGTCACTTGTATCTCTTGACTAACTTCTCAGACACTCATTAGTCTGAGCTAATGCCTCATACATATTCAAAGCATCTGAGACAATTTCCTACAAGAAGAAGAAAAAAGTGAATGTAGTATCCAACTTTGAGAATTTACTAGACTGAAAAACAAAGAGTGAATTTACATCCAATATAGAGCTAAACTGAAAACTATAGCAATACATGGGCAAAAAATGAAAATAAAAATCTTTGACCCTTTCTATTGTATATTAAAAGAATTTAAAAACTTCGTTGCTGTTTTAAATTAAGCTTTATATCAGCTTGCTTGCCATATTAGGACTTCAGATCTTTTCAGTTCCGTGAACTGTAAGCTAAAAGTTGATCCTGGGCCCATTGAACTGGCAAAACACCAGATGACAGATATTTTAGCACAGAGCCTCTGAAAAAGAATGGAGATTAGTTTGCCATAGCTCCCAAACAGATTTTCCCACTTGAAAGTATCTCAAAATCTTCCTTATTACATTTACTTAAAGATGCAAAAAGAGGGAAATAATCAAACACTTTTGTTCTTCTATATGTGTCAAACATAGGGGAAAATATATGTTGTTTACCAACTTGTACCTTTGGACCTTAAGAGAGGGTGGTTTCCATGCCACATCTGAGCTATCAAAGTTTCCAGCAAAACAGAACACTTCAGGTATTTCATTCTTGACATGAGTTCAAAAGCTCTTAAAAGAGAAAACTAATTCATTTCAGTCCATGCCTGCATGTGCACTCACACCACAATGAATCAAGAAAGTATACACAAAAAGAAATTAAGTAAAACTAGAAAAGGGTAACCTTCAGTGAATATTATTTAAAAATAGGAAATGTTGACCTCAGCTTTACAGAGACATAATGCATCCTACAGGCATCCATCAGTCAACTGTTTGTACGTACATCTCGTTCACTGCCAAAAAAAAAGGATAAAAAGACAAAACAAGAATTTTTTGAACTTAGAATTAAACACTCAATATCTGTATTAAGTGTATAAAGATACTCCAACATGTATGTATGTATGACATTTTGAATTGCACAGATTCTGAGCTAATATTAGTTAGAATACCTTCATTGCAACCAGCAGGACAGTGCAAGTTACAGTTACTTAGAATGCATCTTTCAATTTGCAGCAACTTTATGGAACTGAGATGTCTGGGACTCTAGATGTGTACTTCAATGTCAATTTAAATAATTTATTTTATTCTTTGTTTTATCAGAATTCAAAGGAAAAGATACTCTGCCTACTTACAGTAAACAGGACTTGCAATTTTATTCCACTGCAAATGTCAGCCTTTCAGCTGTCAGTGCAGTAAAAAATTAAAAATGCTACTTCCACAGCGGTAAATGCAGCACAGTCAGTAATCCCTGGCAGTGATACTACTCCAAAGGTATGTAATCATAACTGCCTAGACTAGCCAAGATAGCTCAAAACAGCAAAAGTCCCTGGACCCATGTTGTTTTTTCAAACTACAAGTTTTGAGTTACCTGGGAGACTCGGGATGACCTAAACAAAAACCCTACAGGAAGCATTGTAATAGCAGAGTGTGACAAACATGATTGTCCTACCTGCCCTAGCAGTGTTTTATTTGCCAGATTACAAATCCCCAATCCTTATTCAACTAATTCTGATAAAATCTGTAGATCATTTTGTGGTTTGTTTTGTTTTCATAAATATTGTCGAAGTGTCAAAACCAAGCATTTTTCCATGGACTGTAGTTAAAATGTCTTCTACTTCAATTTTTAGCACTGAGGAAAGCAATAGTCATAACACTTCATATATTGAGACGTATTTTGAACAGGGCATGCACATACTGGATCTGTAAAGTCTTGGATTGGCAAAAATTGGGAGAAAAGTTTAAAAATTTATGATTTATCATTTCATTTCAATGAAGAAGAGGAAAAGAAATTTGAAGACAGAAACTGAAGATGAATTGGTATTCAGTATTTTCTGTCTGGGTTAGTTAAATCTGAGATTTCAAGAGCAGTGTTATGTTTTTAGATTCCCTACAAAGAATTAAAATAAATCAATGCCTTATGTTGTTGCTTCAGAGATTATTCAAACACTGTTCTATAAAGAAAATAATGAAGCAGCTCATGCTCACTCAAACACCTAGGATTATTTTTAGGACACTTTTCTGTTCAGAAACCGAGTCTTCTAAGTATTTAAAAATGGACCGTCTTCCTCACATTGCCTTGAAATCTATCATTCCTTATAAGACCACAAAGAAACATTAATAAATCAAATCTCAGTTTGTTTCAGCAAGTCAATTAATTATGTTTTATTTAATTTCAAATTTCAAAAATGTGTCTTTGCAAATCAACATTAATTTTATAAATATTTTATAAATAATATAAATTATTATAAAAATAATGAATTAAGATTATCGATATTTTTCTCATAGTTTTATGCAAGCCTGTAGCTCCTCAGACAGAGCTCTGCCAGTTCCCTAATTGCTATCAGTTGTTCCAATATTGGCTTTTATGAGATTGTCCTGGTTTAGGGCAATATTATGTTTATCAATGGACAAGAGACATATAGGGAAGGCAGCAATTTATTCAAATGTAGATATATGGGGGAATAGGTGGGTGTAATTGCCCAATTATGGCCAGCAGGGGGCGCTGTTAGTGCCAGCCAGGACACACACTGAGGAACACACACACACACACAGCCCTTACAACAGACCACGTGCAACTCGAGAAGGGAAGAGGGAAAAGAATAGAGGTTACACCATACCCCCTGGACAAAACGGCCCCACCCACCACCCTCGCTGTGGGGAAAGAAAGAAACTAGCAACACAGAGGAGGAGGACACCCCTCCCAAGAACACAGGAGAGGCCCAGAGGCAGGCACCCACAAACCCAAAAAACCAAAATATATCCGTGGAAAAGAAGGCGGCAGTACCTCCAGAGGTGGTGTGTCTGTGAAGAAGTCCTCCCAAAGGGTCTTTTCAGGCAGGGGGAGATGAAAAGCAGTGGCGACCTCAGGGAGCCCCGTGGAAAAGAGGTAGTAGGCAGCAAGGTCCGGTGGGGAGGCAGTCCTCAAGGCCGTGCTGAGCAGAGGCACCCTGCCTTCAGGTCCAGCGTCCAGGAGAAAAAGAGAGAGTGAGGGTTCCTTCCCGCAGATTTATAATCCCAGCCCTTCCCAGCACACCTTGTGGATCTCCAGGGCTGATGGGAAAACCCAGGCAGAGGTAACCTTTGTAACCTGGCTACTCCTCCCAGCTGGATGTGGGCACAGGAAAGGAGTTACTTTTTTCCTTTGCCTTCCCCTGCGGTTTAAGCCAAACCATTACAGAGATCTTTAGGAAAAAAAGATGAAAACAATTATTTAGGAAAAGATTTAGCAAAAGGCTTACGGTGGCTGGAAAGGATTGTAGGAATCACATTTTCTCACTTTACAGAAACAGTATTTGGGCTTGGATACAGCAAAGTAATGTAAATCTGCACTGAAACCTAAGGAAGTTTCAGAGTCAGAAAGCTACTGTCAAAAGGTTTATCTGCTGTGAGGAAGACAGAGTGTAAAAGGACTTTAACTGACAGGTTGAGGAAACACTTCGAATTGAGGCTGAAGTCAGCTTCATGGATCACCACGCAGCAGTGTTGCTCAAGACCTTTCAGTAATCTGTAAAGTGTCACCTTGCAAGAAGGCCTTCTTTTCTTTGTGTCATAGAAATCTGGAGGCAAAACTTTTCTGTTATCCAGCAAGACCAGACCAAACCAGCTCCTATGGTTTTTACACTGACAAGTTTCATTCAACTCATGTAGTCCTTCCCTATCTTAGTTTGTGTGAATAACAACCTTGTCCCATTCCCTCCTTCATTCTCTCAGACTGTAAACCAAGTTTCCTTTTTCTGCTCCCTGCACATGCCTCCAGTAACATTAGTGGCCTTTTGCTAAAGTGTTATAATTTGACCTCATTTACTTTGAAAGCCATTAACCAGATCTGAGTACAGTACGTTAAATGTGATACTGCTTCACAGTGCATGACATTAATATTCTTCTCTGTGCATCTTATGTGATACACAACTACTGTTACTGGTGGATCATTGCACTTTTGAACTCTTTACTGTACTTTGATAACTGTCAAACTCCCATATTAGGGATTCGAGTTTGTTTCCTGTGCATGCAAACTTTCATTTTAGCCATGTTTTCTTTTCAGATGTTGACATTTCGACATCTTTCCAGTGATTTCCTTTACAAGGGATATGTCTCCTGCATGTAAGTGTGCTCTAACATTTGTTTGCCAGTGGAAATACTGAAATGATTTCAAAAGTGAGCCATAAGAAACCAGCCTTGAAATCTCAAAATGCTATGTTGTTATCTTCTCTTCAGCCAACTCAATACCTACCTCCAACTTCTTGTGCTTATCCACATCATTTCCACTTAACCAGTAATTTTTCAAGAAACACCCTATCAAATGTGTTGAAAAAAATCCAGACAGATAAGATCCATTGGATTTTCTTGACTAGAAAATAGGCTCTCATACCATCACATTAATCTGGCACATAAAACTCTGGTAAATCTGCATTGCTCTTTGCAACACATTCCTTTACCATTCGTCAATTATTCTTCCTTTCAAGATATTTCCTAAATCTTTTCATGTTGCTCAGAAGAAAAAACCTTTGTGAGGGCAAATGCAACTGGATCGCTTTCTTACTTTATTTATAAATAATACTACTACTTAAAATCTAATATGACACCTATATCTTCTTCCTGTATCTTCTGTATGTATCCATAGCCAGACTGAAATTTGATATGCAACTTCCCAGAGCTAATATTTCCCAGGCAGATGAATGTGTCTGTTTCCATGCCCCTTTTCCCATCACTTACCATGTCTGTCATGTTTTCTTTCCTCTCTACCCAGCCTCTCCTCCCTGTCAATGCTATACTTCCTATTGAAAACTGAGTCAAATATTCAACTAATCTGGAGATTGTGATTAATTTACTTTACTACGTATCACCTTCACTGTGTAAGGTGACATAGTCAATAATAAGGTGACCTCCAGAACTGTGTTTTAACAGTTTTGTAAAGTTGGCAATCCTCTTTTTGTGCTTTTCAATTTATGCTCTCACATCCTGACCTCAAAGGCTCATGCCCTCATTTCTTGTATCTTCTCTCCTGTTTTCCAATACACTTCTTGACATGGTTATCTGTCCAGTAAGATTCTTTTGCCAGATTTCCTCCCTGTTCCATGCTACTCAAAAATTAAGCACACTAGCTTTACCAGTCCAAGTGGCATCATTAACTCATTCTTCCTGGTCTGCCACTAGTCTCTTATTCAACTAGTCCTTAGCTGACTTAATCTTCTTTTTCACTGAAGTTGGATGAACTTACAACTACCTACAACTACCCACAATTGCTACAACTATTTTTTCTGTAAGCAGTCTTGTGTAATGACCAAAACCAAATTAAACCTGTATCATAGTTATATATCTTAGCTCAGTACTAACCTAGTTTGTGAAGGAATGACGGCATTAGGAAAGAAGAGCTAATGACTAATAGATTCAAACTTCAAAATCCAATGCTTTCCAAAATCAGTAATCTATCTTTTGAGAAATACTAAATCATTGGGAACTTTGTGTCTTCAGCTATAGCCTAAGTCCGTGTTGTCCAGTGTAAGTAGGTATCTAGGTTGGATTTCTTGCTTTCATCTGTGACCTGCTTGCTACTTTACATTTTATAAAAGTCACCAGCATACAGTTTAAGAAGTCACAGGCTGCAGCCTTGTTCCTAACTAAGAGCAAATATGTCCATTATAGCTTCAGGGTAAAGTTTAAATAGTAGAGAAAAAACTTTTTCCTTCATTCACTTGTAAACTGGATTTCAAATTAAATACAATGTTACTGAAATGTGTCTTCAGTTAACAGATTTCCTTTTCTTTATTTAATAATATGTGCTCATAGCTACTTAAGAGGTAAAGCTTTTTCAGATACATAAATGACTGTAAGCATTTTGAGACCTGATACAGACTTTTCTTTCTACTTTGGACAAAAAACAGTGTTGCGGTAAAAATTGACTCCAACTGAAAGAACCGAAAAAGAGAAAAGTCTAACTAGCAACTTTTTATTTTAAGACAATGACTTATGCTTTGTCAACAATATTTCATTCTTATAGGATGCCTGTTACCAGCTATGCCTTTATGTCCTTCAAGGGGAATTTTGAGTTTTAAAAAATGTCAAGAGACATGTCTACCATAATTTTTGTCCATATGATGACTTTCTGCACTATTTTCTGAGCAATGCACTTGAGAAAATATTTTATTGCTGAAATGAGTATTGTGCTCCCATGTTCAAGTAAAAGATACATAAAATGATATTTTAAGAGTTGCAGTGTAATGAATTTAATGGACAGTAAAGCTTTTCTAGCATTGCATTTAAAAAAAAAATTACCACAGACAGTGATCAGTTTTATTTGTCTAAGTCAACCTTTTAATAGCAGGATTTTTTCATGAGTTACTATTGAATTTTTCTTCTGTTTTCCAAAAAGAAAGAACAATTTCAATCACGTATCTTTCTCTAAGCAAAGTGATGCTGAACTTTTTATGTGCAATTTTTTTTTTCATTTGGATTAGAAGAAAACATGAGAATATTTTGCGAAAAAAAGTAGAAGTTTGTTGATGGAGACTAGCATCCTATCATGTGTTAAACAATGTTGAACTGTTGTGAGGTACATGAGAAGACTGCATTCATGTAGATCAGATTCATGTAGACTGCATTCATGTAGATCAGAAAGTAAACAGAACTTAAAATCACATTATTCCAGAGAATAATTTACTAAAATAGACTTTGCATTATGCAGCCATTTAAAAGCAGAAGCACATTCAGTTTGGCTCTAAATACCTATCCACACATCACAGTTTGGACAATTAGAATAGTGATAAAGTGTCTTTGATGTGCAGATGATGTTTTAATGGTGTGTTAGTTTAACACAGTAAACAAAATTAAATGCGACAGAATTTATTAAATTTAAAGGGAAAGGAAAAAAAAACAAATGGGGGGAGGGGTGGGGAACAAAGAGAGGGAGGATTGCCCGTTCTTTTAAACAAAAGTAAGTAACAGAAACGGCCCCAGCAAAAAGTCCTCCCGACCCCTCTCCCTCCCAGGAAGAAAAAAAACAAACAAACAAACAAGAAATGTTAGAATAAAACCAGAATGTCTAGATAGCAGTCCCATCTCCGTTGTCTCCACAGCTTTTTTCCGGGTCCGGGCGGGAAGAGACGAAAATCCCCTCTCTCCTTTCAAACCCCACGCTGACACCTCCCCCCCTCCCTGCCCCCCTGCTGCCGCCTTCCAATTAAAAGCTGTTCCACTCCTTCCTGATGGCCACATCACCAAGATGTCCGTGCCCATGTCCTCCACATGCGTTCAGGGGTGGGGGGTGAAAGAAGGGGGCCAATCCACATCTGAAAATCCCGCAGGTTCCCATTTCGAATCCAAAGGCACTGGTTCCCCTCATCCCTTTGGCTCTGGGCTTGCATCCTCCTGAGAAAAGAGCCAGGGCAGGCGGCGGGGACGGGGCTCTCTCTGCCGGACAGCCCCTCACCTCCGGGGGAAGGGCTGAGCTGATGTCCACGCCCACATACACATAAACAAACACACACACACAAAACACATATACTCCACAGCTCCCAGGGGCAAAAATAAAGAAAAGAAAAAGTTAAGAAAGGAAGCAAAAAACGAAAGATTCAACACCTCACCCCTCGTTTGGTTTTGAAACCATAACAAGCGGCCAAAACAAACAAATAAAATGCATGGCTTAAACCCACTCCTACTGTATATGGGAAATCACTGCTGAAAAGTCATGTACGAGAAGACTAATGTGTTGTCCCACCAGGGCCCAGAAAACATTTTCCTAAGCCGGTATTTAGATACTACATGGGAAGTATGTGCTTATGTTTTCCATTTATGTATCAATCGTCATGAAAATACAAGTCTCCAGACTAATTAATCACATAAGCGGAATAACAATTCTTCATATACAACTATGTGCCCGTGCACATCTCTATGTCTCTGTGTGTACATAGCCATATGTCAACAAAATGAGATTTATGTGTGCTACAAGATAGGGGTAATTAATTATTTGTTGCACTCCTGAACCTAACATATTTTTAAACATTGTTCTGAAAGCAGGCTGGCAAAACTAGTTATTTAAGAAATTAGTGTGTATCACACTGCTCTGATCTCACAAGGGTGAGCAATTAGGCCTGATGATGAGACCTCAAACAGCGATCCAAGATGTTANCAATGACTTATGCTTTGTCAACAATATTTCATTCTTATAGGATGCCTGTTACCAGCTATGCCTTTATGTCCTTCAAGGGGAATTTTGAGTTTTAAAAAATGTCAAGAGACATGTCTACCATAATTTTTGTCCATATGATGACTTTCTGCACTATTTTCTGAGCAATGCACTTGAGAAAATATTTTATTGCTGAAATGAGTATTGTGCTCCCATGTTCAAGTAAAAGATACATAAAATGATATTTTAAGAGTTGCAGTGTAATGAATTTAATGGACAGTAAAGCTTTTCTAGCATTGCATTTAAAAAAAAAATTACCACAGACAGTGATCAGTTTTATTTGTCTAACTAAGTCAACCTTTTAATAGCAGGATTTTTTCATGAGTTACTATTGAATTTTTCTTCTGTTTTCCAAAAAGAAAGAACAATTTCAATCACGTATCTTTCTCTAAGCAAAGTGATGCTGAACTTTTTATGTGCAATTTTTTTTTTCATTTGGATTAGAAGAAAACATGAGAATATTTTGCGNGATTTTTTCATGAGTTACTATTGAATTTTTCTTCTGTTTTCCAAAAAGAAAGAACAATTTCAATCACGTATCTTTCTCTAAGCAAAGTGATGCTGAACTTTTTATGTGCAATTTTTTTTTTCATTTGGATTAGAAGAAAACATGAGAATATTTTGCGAAAAAAAGTAGAAGTTTGTTGATGGAGACTAGCATCCTATCATGTGTTAAACAATGTTGAACTGTTGTGAGGTACATGAGAAGACTGCATTCATGTAGATCAGATTCATGTAGACTGCATTCATGTAGATCAGAAAGTAAACAGAACTTAAAATCACATTATTCCAGAGAATAATTTACTAAAATAGACTTTGCATTATGCAGCCATTTAAAAGCAGAAGCACATTCAGTTTGGCTCTAAATACCTATCCACACATCACAGTTTGGACAATTAGAATAGTGATAAAGTGTCTTTGATGTGCAGATGATGTTTTAATGGTGTGTTAGTTTAACACAGTAAACAAAATTAAATGCGACAGAATTTATTAAATTTAAAGGGAAAGGAAAAAAAAACAAATGGGGGGAGGGGTGGGGAACAAAGAGAGGGAGGATTGCCCGTTCTTTTAAACAAAAGTAAGTAACAGAAACGGCCCCAGCAAAAAGTCCTCCCGACCCCTCTCCCTCCCAGGAAGAAAAAAAACAAACAAACAAACAAGAAATGTTAGAATAAAACCAGAATGTCTAGATAGCAGTCCCATCTCCGTTGTCTCCACAGCTTTTTTCCGGGTCCGGGCGGGAAGAGACGAAAATCCCCTCTCTCCTTTCAAACCCCACGCTGACACCTCCCCCCCTCCCTGCCCCCCTGCTGCCGCCTTCCAATTAAAAGCTGTTCCACTCCTTCCTGATGGCCACATCACCAAGATGTCCGTGCCCATGTCCTCCACATGCGTTCAGGGGTGGGGGGTGAAAGAAGGGGGCCAATCCACATCTGAAAATCCCGCAGGTTCCCATTTCGAATCCAAAGGCACTGGTTCCCCTCATCCCTTTGGCTCTGGGCTTGCATCCTCCTGAGAAAAGAGCCAGGGCAGGCGGCGGGGACGGGGCTCTCTCTGCCGGACAGCCCCTCACCTCCGGGGGAAGGGCTGAGCTGATGTCCACGCCCACATACACATAAACAAACACACACACACAAAACACATATACTCCACAGCTCCCAGGGGCAAAAATAAAGAAAAGAAAAAGTTAAGAAAGGAAGCAAAAAACGAAAGATTCAACACCTCACCCCTCGTTTGGTTTTGAAACCATAACAAGCGGCCAAAACAAACAAATAAAATGCATGGCTTAAACCCACTCCTACTGTATATGGGAAATCACTGCTGAAAAGTCATGTACGAGAAGACTAATGTGTTGTCCCACCAGGGCCCAGAAAACATTTTCCTAAGCCGGTATTTAGATACTACATGGGAAGTATGTGCTTATGTTTTCCATTTATGTATCAATCGTCATGAAAATACAAGTCTCCAGACTAATTAATCACATAAGCGGAATAACAATTCTTCATATACAACTATGTGCCCGTGCACATCTCTATGTCTCTGTGTGTACATAGCCATATGTCAACAAAATGAGATTTATGTGTGCTACAAGATAGGGGTAATTAATTATTTGTTGCACTCCTGAACCTAACATATTTTTAAACATTGTTCTGAAAGCAGGCTGGCAAAACTAGTTATTTAAGAAATTAGTGTGTATCACACTGCTCTGATCTCACAAGGGTGAGCAATTAGGCCTGATGATGAGACCTCAAACAGCGATCCAAGATGTTATGGATGAGAAATATGCTTTAACCCAAAGCTTTATTGTGACACAGAAATGAAGACGTGAAAATATTCCTCTTCCCAAGGGGTCACTTTGAGAATATGGCAAATGAATGGAGTAATTTTGAACAACTCCATAGCCTGAGACTAAAGGGCAAACAATGTAAGATGAAAATGAGGAACTCAAAGTAAAAGAAACAGCACAGCAAGAAATGGACTGGGATATGGAGCAGGACTAGATTTTATTGGAAGCAGGAACCAAACTACAGTATAAAAGACAGGATCGGGACCTAAATCAAGATAAGAATTTGATGCACATTTAGTTAGGAATGGGGTGAGGGAGGTCTATGGAATCTCAAGAACTGTATTGCAGAGACATCTTGTTACTGCTGTCTGGCTACAGAACTGTGCATCAGAACCACTCTTTTGGGTGTGCAGCAAGCATTGCATGAATGGATGACTCAACACTTTCTAGGCAGCGATTCATTAAATGCAGACCCCTGTTCTGTCTTACTTATGGCACTATTCAGTTTGGNGGGTGAGGGAGGTCTATGGAATCTCAAGAACTGTATTGCAGAGACATCTTGTTACTGCTGTCTGGCTACAGAACTGTGCATCAGAACCACTCTTTTGGGTGTGCAGCAAGCATTGCATGAATGGATGACTCAACACTTTCTAGGCAGCGATTCATTAAATGCAGACCCCTGTTCTGTCTTACTTATGGCACTATTCAGTTTGGGTTTTTTTGTTTTTATTTGCAAGGATCATAAAACAGGGAAAGTGTTTTCTGAATTTGTGAACATAAAACTAATAAAACATAGGCAATACTACCAGTAATCCCGAGACCAGAGAAAGAATTTGAAATGTTTTTTGCAAATTTGCAAGATGTTCAGAAAATTTAAACTGAAATTCAATAGGGATAAATGCACTCTGAGAAAGAAGACTCAGACACATGAAATATATATTAGAAAAAGAATTCATACTAATTCTTCCAAAATGAATAAGGAGAGATACGATTCAACCACCAAAGCTCAACACCCGTGTTCTTACAAAAGAAAATCATGTATCTATAAACAGAGGTACAGTCTGAAAAAGATGTGCCGAGTAATATTTCTATTCAAGGCAGAAAGGATGTTAGACTTGGCAACAGCAGACTGGATAAAATATGCAAATTAATTGCAAAAATATTAAAAGAAAGCAGATTAACTGATCTGAAGAAAGTGGCCTGTGGGAAAGGCTGAAGAACTATGACCGTGAGAGGAGACAGGAAAATAACTGCTGAAATACATACACAGTTGATTTGAAGAGAGAAAAAACAAAAAAAAATTAATATTACTGTAACAAATACAACATTTAATGGCTTTAAATGAGACAGACTGAACA
The DNA here is from genome assembly GCA_013400695.1 of Neodrepanis coruscans. NCBI lineage: Eukaryota > Metazoa > Chordata > Aves > Passeriformes > Philepittidae > Neodrepanis > Neodrepanis coruscans. The sequence goes on from VYZS01104981.1 coordinate 16,734, forward strand.
ATAGGAAAAACTTACTGAGTACATAATGAGTATTATGTACTGAAATAGAATGTGGTAGAAGCTTTCCATCAAAAAAAGAACTAAGTAAAAAAATGCTGTGAATGACATGCAGGAGTTAATCTTTAGCTACAACATGGACAAAAGAACACCAAGGACCTTTCCCTCAGGCTGGTCTTGATTTTCTGTTTGTAACCCCAATTTTAATTTCTCTCTGGAAATGAGTCATTAACACAAGGCTGAGATCACTGAGAAAGACAATCACAGAATGCTGTTTCTGGCCATTTCTCTTTCATTTTTGTTTACTATATTATCTGAATACATAATGCACTTTTTATCCCCAAAGAAGAGATGACTTACAGTGACCTTATTTCTGCTGTGACTTTCCTGGGAGACCGTAAAATCAAATATATTAACAGAAATGGAACCAAAGCCTCATATTAGCCCTCTGACTCCTTCCAGTTGCAAGATATCAAAAAAATTTATCAATCAGGGATTATTCTCATCTTGCCATTCAAATAATGTCTTGTTTAGATTCCTGGACATAGGCAAGAACATTCCTAAAAGAATACAAGAAAGCTGCAAATATTGCAAATGCAAAGGTAATTTCTCTCAAAAATGCCAGTTTACTTGCAACAAATATTTCTGTAAAAATCTAATAAAAATCCACTTTTTTTCTTTCAAATCTGGTGAGAATACAGGGAAGAAAGGGAGGAGAAGAGGAAGGGAGAGAAGAAGGCATATGGGCCGTGGCCTTCCAGTTCCTAGAAATACATTTTGAAAGTTAATTTGAATTTTCTACTGGAATTTATTCTGAATTTGAATATGTACAGGAATGTCCTCATGCATGTGTGCATATGCAGTCTGGTNTCATTAAATGCAGACCCCTGTTCTGTCTTACTTATGGCACTATTCAGTTTGGGTTTTTTTGTTTTTATTTGCAAGGATCATAAAACAGGGAAAGTGTTTTCTGAATTTGTGAACATAAAACTAATAAAACATAGGCAATACTACCAGTAATCCCGAGACCAGAGAAAGAATTTGAAATGTTTTTTGCAAATTTGCAAGATGTTCAGAAAATTTAAACTGAAATTCAATAGGGATAAATGCACTCTGAGAAAGAAGACTCAGACACATGAAATATATATTAGAAAAAGAATTCATACTAATTCTTCCAAAATGAATAAGGAGAGATACGATTCAACCACCAAAGCTCAACACCCGTGTTCTTACAAAAGAAAATCATGTATCTATAAACAGAGGTACAGTCTGAAAAAGATGTGCCGAGTAATATTTCTATTCAAGGCAGAAAGGATGTTAGACTTGGCAACAGCAGACTGGATAAAATATGCAAATTAATTGCAAAAATATTAAAAGAAAGCAGATTAACTGATCTGAAGAAAGTGGCCTGTGGGAAAGGCTGAAGAACTATGACCGTGAGAGGAGACAGGAAAATAACTGCTGAAATACATACACAGTTGATTTGAAGAGAGAAAAAACAAAAAAAAATTAATATTACTGTAACAAATACAACATTTAATGGCTTTAAATGAGACAGACTGAACAATAGGAAAAACTTACTGAGTACATAATGAGTATTATGTACTGAAATAGAATGTGGTAGAAGCTTTCCATCAAAAAAAGAACTAAGTAAAAAAATGCTGTGAATGACATGCAGGAGTTAATCTTTAGCTACAACATGGACAAAAGAACACCAAGGACCTTTCCCTCAGGCTGGTCTTGATTTTCTGTTTGTAACCCCAATTTTAATTTCTCTCTGGAAATGAGTCATTAACACAAGGCTGAGATCACTGAGAAAGACAATCACAGAGTGCTGTTTCTGGCCATTTCTCTTTCATTTTTGTTTACTATATTATCTGAATACATAATGCACTTTTTATCCCCAAAGAAGAGATGACTTACAGTGACCTTATTTCTGCTGTGACTTTCCTGGGAGACCGTAAAATCAAATATATTAACAGAAATGGAACCAAAGCCTCATATTAGCCCTCTGACTCCTTCCAGTTGCAAGATATCAAAAAAATTTATCAATCAGGGATTATTCTCATCTTGCCATTCAAATAATTTCTTGTTTAGATTCCTGGACATAGGCAAGAACATTCCTAAAAGAATACAAGAAAGCTGCAAATATTGCAAATGCAAAGGTAATTTCTCTCAAAAATGCCAGTTTACTTGCAACAAATATTTCTGTAAAAATCTAATAAAAATCCACTTTTTTTCTTTCAAATCTGGTGAGAATACAGGGAAGAAAGGGAGGAGAAGAGGAAGGGAGAGAAGAAGGCATATGGGCCGTGGCCTTCCAGTTCCTAGAAATACATTTTGAAAGTTAATTTGAATTTTCTACTGGAATTTATTCTGAATTTGAATATGTACAGGAATGTCCTCATGCATGTGTGCATATGCAGTCTGGTACCACATTACCTGTAGTAATTATATCTTTAGCCAACGATACATGTATTTTGCATATATTTCCAAAATATATTTAGAACATACTACTTAGATAATATTTCATAGGTTGATCACAAAATGGTGGCATAATGTAAAAATAAATAATCTGGTTTGGACTGACTTCTGAATTTTGAAAAAGGAGAAACAAGCCAAGTATATACTTGTTAGCAAATTATTTCCTTCTTACTATATGTAGTTGTAGTGAGCACATGAGAGTTATGCAAGCAAGTAAACACTGTGGTTGCTAAGAAATACTTGTATATCATACTGGATTTCTGCTTGTGAGGACATTTAGTTCACTGTACTCAAAGACACTCTCATTATTGAAAGCATATTCTTCAAGAAGTTAGAGATTTTCCTTCAGCTCTATTGCGTGGCAGCCTAGTCATAGCAAGTGATGTCTACCAGCAAGTTAGAGTAGTAGATTCTAGGCCTGATGATGTCTTTATACTATTTGTGGGCAAATGGAGGTCCAGAAGACATGATAAATCTGATATGTGTTCCCATGAGTTCAAATGACACAGATACCTGTGGATATATGGTGTGACCTGCAGCAGGATGAGCTCACAACCACGGTCCACTTGCTATGGAATCATGCATGTCTCAAATGTTGGCTAGAAATCTCCACAAACAATCACCAAACAAAATGTGCACAAATGTGAAACAAGTCCAAACCCTGAATTGTGTTTTCTCCTTATTCCAAATCAACGTCCTTGTCATATAAAGACTTGCTTCTCAAGCAGAAAAAGAAAAGCACTAGGTTCTGAAGAGTGCCTGAGAGCCTCCAAGAACATGTCTAAAGGTCTGCACAAGAAAAATCAGAAAACGTTTGAGACTTTTCTTTCAGCAAAACAGAAGAAAAAATATTCATCAGGGTAAAAATTAGTTATATATTGTCTTCTGTTTATCAAACAAATTGGTTACAGACTAAGTATAGATCCATGTGCTACTGTTAACAATATGGGCAGGGGTGATGGACAGGAAAAGAGAGACTAAGAAAAAGAACTCTTGGCTTTCATTTCTAGTCAACACATGACTTTTACTATACTAACAGTTTCTATAGACCTATCAGATTTAGTCTTACCTTTGCATACTTCATGTACCTCTGAACTAAGCAATGTTTTGGAACAGTTACTTTAGCTACTTCAAATTACTCCCAGTATCACACACAAATACATAACCATGCCCCTCTTTTTGTTTCTTTGTTCATTTGTTTGGGGGATTGTATTGTTTTAAGTAGTGCTATAGCATAAATTCAGGAGATGGTTCTATGCCTCCCCTGAGATCCGTTTTGTTCTTCTCTCCTGTCTCCTTAGCTGAGAGAGTAGCTAGACATTATAGCCAGATATGAGATCAATATAAACTAAATCTACAATGGCAGAATCTGTGTTATGCATGTGATTTCATCCCTGCAGTAGCTGGAAATGCAAGGAATTGATTTTCCTTAGAAAAAGAAACCAGACTGTCTGTTCTTTTTTTGCTACAAATAAAATTCTCTGTGTCCATGAGGTGGGTTATTTTTGGTTCTTCACTATCAATTTTTTATTTCTGACATCATAATACACTTAACTACTTAGATTCTTGACAAAAGAATTTTGCAAATCCATTCATTATGTATTTGTTCAGTATTTCTGCATTTCTATGCATTTCTCGTATTCCTGTGCAAAAGGCCATAGACAACATTTATGTTGTCTGTCATATCTAGTATCCTCTTATTTTTGCCTGAAAACAAGATTACTTCATTTGTCAAATAAAGCAAAATTTCTTGTTTCTAAGGGCTTTCAGAATACATTATGCAGAATTTAGGACATATTCAACACTGCATAATTCCTGCAGCTTGGGGCTTATTGTTTTATAGCCTTATTCAGTCAAAGAGGATAGACTTTGATGATGGATGTATATGTTCTGAGCATGAAATCTTACAGGAATCTAAGTCTAAGCCTAATTCTTAAATGTAGTCTGTCCTGCAATGAAACTACACTGGCATATATCTAACAACTCAGTGAAGCTGAATCAGGAAGCTAAACCACCTGAAAACAGCTGTTGTTTTTTCAACTGGTCTTCAGCTTCCTGAGCCCACTTGTCACCCAGTCTGCCTAACTGTAGTGCCTGCATGACACGTTTCTTCTTTGCATATCTCTCAGTGTTGTATAAGCAGAGCTGTTTAATGAACTGTAGTTTTAACTGGAATGAAGAATGTATCTAGCTGGGATGAAAATTTTTTTTTCTTCAGTTGGATCATCTTCCCAATTCACTTTAAAAAATGGCTCTGCAAATACTTATTCTGAGGTTGTGCAAGGCGTGGTGGAAGGATGGAAGATATTGTTTAATCTGGCATAGTCAGTGAAAAAAATCACACCAAAACACAGCACCTGTAAAATAAATTAAAATTAAAACCAAAGCCAAACCCAAAACAAAACAAACAAACAAACAAACAGAAACAACTACAGCTACACATAGAAAATATTTTAGCACACAAAGCTCTTCAAATACCTCATGAAATATGAGTAACTTCTAAGCAAGTCCTCCCACTATGTGAATCTACTGGGAATCCTCACAACTACATCTTTTCTCTCCTGTTATCGCATTTATTTTGCTAACAAATTAGAACTAAAAGCTTGTTCTACACTTTAACATATATAGATCTAATGTTCATCTTCATCAATAATTTCTCAGAAAATCAGCAGCAGCTAGGATATACATGTTATACAGATGTATATCCAGGATATATACACAGACTCTTCAGAGCACACAGAGATGGGGAAGTACCTCAGGGATTTTTCAAGTACTTCCAAGCCTTTAAGCAAACAAGTAAATAGAGGGGTGGAGCTTCACAATCTCAATCCATGAGTTAATAATTTACAGATTTCCTGTTACTGTTGAAACAAAAATCCTTTCTCTACAACCAGATGGTTACAAATAACCTGTTTGGCTCGTGGTGGCCAATGAAAACTTCATTTCTGTGTTTGCTACATTAGTGGTGTCTCACCTTTTTTGTTCTTATTGCTCCTTATTTATCATTAGCACTCAAGACTGTGACCACTGCAATCTGCAAAATAGCTTGCACAATATGAGAAAATTGCTGAATATGACTAATGTCAACCACATCCTACTTCTACGTATTTCTTTTCCCTTTGTTTTAGTTGTTCTAGTCTGTGAGGACATGCCATGAGAAAGAATATTGCAGCTAATGCCTGTGTTTCCTTCATGCTGTTCCTACTGTTCTTTGAGATGAGCATCAAACTGCTTCATTCTAAAGAGTGTAGGTTGATCTGTGTCAATCTCATTGTCTAAGGTAAGCAGTGGTCCTACTTACTTAAGAAATATGTACCCTACCATATATTTCTATCACACCTGATTTTATAATCCATACTAAGTAAAACCTGCAGTATACACAATTAGGTCCATTCATGAATCCACTGAGGCCTCAGAGGAGACAGGTGTGGAGATGACAGCAGGACATGATATTAAAAAGCCAAAGATTTCCTGTCATATGTATGACTGACAAATCTCTGTGTGCTTGCAGAAAAAGAACCTGAAGTTTGAATATGCTGGGAAGTAGCAAGGATGAAATATAAGCTGAGTTGCTGCATAAAATCAGTTTTAGCACGTCATATTGCCCTGTGAGGTACTATGAATATGTCCACGCTCACTGCAAGGATGGATATCTGGACCTTGAAAACAACATGCAGCCCCACTCCAGAAAGGCTTTGACTCTAGATGCAGCAAGCAAGCACCTCTCAAGGACACAGGGTGTCCTGCCTCCTTTATAGCCTTAGTTGTCTCCTTGTTGCCTGTGAAAGACTTGAATGTATTTCAGTATGTACACATGCATCCTTTTAAGGAAAACAAACTGTTTTTCATAAGCAGTGGAAAACCTCTGGTTGCACTTTTCTGCTAGCACTAACTTTGTTTTTAGACTAACTTAGAAATTGAAATCTAAGTCAAAGTTTCTATATAGGCATGTTTTGAAGAATGCTATAGAGAAGTTTTTGGATACATTTGCAATACTCTAAGATAAATAGAATTAACCTCAGGAAAGCTGGACACAGACTTCTGCTTCCTGGCTGACCCAGAGGAGAAATAATAATTTTTTTTCAAGTTAACTTAGAGCATACACATTAGGAGAAAGAGTGAGATAACATGCAACAGCTTGTCAAAAGAAGCTAGAAAGTTGCTGATTTGGGATTTCTGTTTCTTTAAGCATATTTCATGTCATAACACTTGTGATACTCCAAGTAAATAGACAAAGCAACTGAGCAGGCAGAGACAAATCATGCCTTCTCTGCATAAACATGCCTCATGACATGACTGATAGTGATAGACTTGTGAAATCATAGTCTGTATCTAACTCAGGGTGAATTCAGCATTTCCTTTTTATGATTTAAACTCCAGGGTCTTTTACAAGCTTGGAGAGATTTCCATTTAGGTAATGTTCACTATGCCCGACATTCAGGGTGGAGTATTTTTTCCTCAACCCAGCACACATCTGTCCAGATCTGTGCTTTGTCAATCTGCATACTTTCTTCGAAGACCTCATTTTGCATGCAGTGGCCTTCTTTAGCAGTGGGTGTTCTTTTGCATTCCTGCTATGAATGAAATCATTGACATTACACTGGGAACTACTTTTATAACTTTTGGCAACAGAATGGGAGTTTCAAAATGTAAACTAGCCTAACAAAGTATTCTCTAAACTCAGAACTGTATCACCAAGCCTAAAGGGGATAAAAATGTTCTTCAAGTTTCCAGGAATTTTCATTGACATTATTAACATTTGTTTTTACTTAGACAACCATAGAAAACTAGTTTTGTTAAAGATTATCAAGGATAGATAGAGATGTAAATCAAAATATCTCTCTCTATATATAGCTATATATATGTAGCATTTTAGGCATAATCATGATGGTAACTCAGAAGTCAAATTATTTGTTTTCTATAATTATGTGTATTTTTTCCATACACTATTAGAGCTGATCAGAATAGAAAACTATATTTTCTTACATTTGTGGAGGAAAAAAAGTAGTGAAATGTACTTTTGAAAATCTAACATTAATAAATAGATGTGTCCAAAGGTCATGCCCAACTTTGCCCTCTGAGACAATGACAATTACATTGAGTAATTGAGATGAAGATCCAGAAATACCTTTCCATTACACTATGACAGCAGCTCAATTTTCTTCAAGCTAGTATGGACACCTCCTTTATGGCAAGGAAGTACAAAAGGAAATAAAATTGTGATATCTCATTAAACATGGAATGTGATCCTGAAGTTACCTCTTGCTCAAATAGCAATACTAAACTAGACAGCTAATGTTCAGATTGATAAAGGTAGGCAAATTGAATTTAAGTTTAAGGGCTGCTTGCCTCACTTTAGGAGTATTGAAACTATATCTCCAACTTGTGCAAAAATTTGACCAAGGAAATTCTTGGTAAGAAGATGTCATCTCAGTACAGGCTTTACATTTGTCCAAATACAACTTTACAGAAATATAAGGCTGGATCTGCTGCTCTGTACATATTAATCTCTACCCAGAAAATCACAATATTATTCAGACAAGTGACTGATCTTGTTGACATGGTCCCATTGGCTTTAGAGAGTTATTTTCAGTGTTGATTTCCATTCTTCCACAGAAGAAGTTATTTGTTTAGAGAGGAGTTAGAGTCCAGCCAAGAGTCTCATGGTGTCAGGTGAAGGATGTTCTTCAGTTCCAGGGTCAGATCAGGTATAGGGAGAAAATGAGGTACACAGGTAAGTAGGAGACTAGGACAGGCAAGAGCAAACTTAAGGGTCTTGAGGAGCAAGGGTGATATCCCTTCCTGGAAGGGAAGAAAATGCAAGTCATGAAAACTAGTCTGGTTCAAAAACTGTGTAAAAAATAGGCATTTTACCCATAAAAATGGAACAAGAAATTTAGATTTGCTGATAGAACAGTAGAATCTTGTAGGTGGCAGTCAAGAGAAATGGNGTAAAAAATAGGCATTTTACCCATAAAAATGGAACAAGAAATTTAGATTTGCTGATAGAACAGTAGAATCTTGTAGGTGGCAGTCAAGAGAAATGGTCAGTAAACCCATCCTATAACCTGTATTCAGTAATGCTTGATGTCAAAAGGACACAAAGGAAGAACTTTTCTCAATGTCGTAGTATACCTTCTGAACTGTTTTGAAATAAGGAAATAGAAAGATCCCTCCAGTTTTCTGGGCTTGAGCTATTTCACTATTTTTCTTTGCAAGACTACAGCTTAATCTATCTGCTTGCAAAATATTGAGTCTGTCTTTACATTTTCCACTGAGAAAAGATCGGATATCTTTTATATAGCTGAGACAGGTATATAATGTTTCCAAAATTCAATATGTATTATCCTTATTAGAAGCTAAGACTAAGTATGGGGTGTATCTCTAAGAACTTAGGCTCATACCTGAATTCCTCAAATAATATTCTAGGAAAATAATTAAATCAACTCTGGTACATTTTTGTGGTAGTTAATGACTGCCATATGTATCATGAATTCCAATAACGAATTTGAAGAAATATATATACAATGGACTTTTATAGCGGAAAAAAAATAGGAAAAGACGACTTAAATCAACTCCTGGGCCAAAAGGAGAGCAAATATGTTGATTCTTCTGCACTAATTTGAATTTTATTTCTTTCTTGTTATTTTGTATGAAGATATCAATGTTCTTGGCATGTTGAAAATGAATTGAATGTACAGATTTTTCTTCCAGAAAAATGTTTCTTGTGTGCACGTCTCAGTTCTTTTCATCCAACAACTTTCATACTACCAGAAACTTCCATACTAGCAGAGCAGCTCATATAGAAAAAAATACTCTTGTATATATAATTAGCAGTTGTACCCAGAATGCATTTTCAAAGACTGTTGAAGGGCATCCACTTACGTGGAAAGGACACATTCCTCTGATGAAATGGGCATGTTTGTACAACACCTGTGTTTTGGCATACCAGATATTGTGCATGCAGGAAACAGGATAGAAAATGAAAAAGTACTAGAGAAAATCTAATTTTAGGTTAAATCACTTTATGATTTGAAGTTCTTCTTAAGAAATAAGTGTGTGCTAGCTAAAGTAGAATGTTTCATTTAGTGTGGCAGGGAATAGAGTCACTGTTACAGATTTGTTTTCCGGTAGATATCTTTCTTTTCAGGAAATAAGATGTGAGTGGTACAGAAGGAGTGCAGAGGCATTTGGGTGGTTATTCTTTTCTGACCACCAACACGGGTACTAGTGACACTACTAGAGTGAGTTTGATCATATAAAGCTTGATAACAGAGCTCTAGGTGCTAGAGAGAAAGGGATGGGAGATGAGGTGAGGTTCTTCTTGCTCTTTCTACCTGGTTGCCAACCATCCACCAACCTACTCTCTCACTTCTTTACCAAGTAACTCTCTCACTCTGTCTTCTCAACAGGATGAGAGAGAAAATAAGATGAAAAACCTCATGGGTAAAGATAAAGACAGAGATGTCACTTACCATTGAGATGTCAATTGCCATTGTGAGCAAAACAGACTCTATCTACACTGCGAAACTAAACTGCTAACAATAAAACCAAATCAGATGATAAGGAAAAAAGATAAATCTAACATTTCCCCACAATTCTATCTATACTGAGTGTCGTGGGGTCAAAAAACTGAAGGTAAAAACGCCCGCACCGGATGGTGATCCTTTCCCCCCCTCCCCCCCGGCGGTGTGGCGCGGACAGCGGGCGCACTGCGCATCGGTGGGGGGTGCGGTCCCGGCCCGGT
>VYZS01104982.1:2242-18535 GCA_013400695.1 Neodrepanis coruscans
CTTTGCACCTGTGGGTGTATTCTGCTGGTAGGTTGCCTGTGCACTAACTATATTACTTAGTCTGATTGTATTTTTTTAGTTAAAATGTTATCAAAGACTATTTGAACCCTTTTAAATAGTCTCAAGTTGATATTAATATATGTCTTATTTCATTAACTGTTAGAGTTAGTCCATGATATTTCAGTGCTTGTAGTTCTCATCAATAGCAAAATAACACAAGGGGGGTTGCTTACTGAGGGGTATCACTCTTTTTCCTGCTATTTAAGTGTGGTCCCTGCAAAAAGTATCAGACACTCAGCCCAAATTCAGTGAATCTGCTGGCGAAGAGTCTCGCTTAAGGAGACACTAACAGGCTGTTTTGGACATTGAAGACACTGAAAGCCAAAAAAAACATATCAATACCAACAGAACAGAAATTCTTTTTCTGTTCCTCTTCACATGACAGTCAGGAATGTGATTTTGCCAGTGTTTAAGATCCCAGCCTTTCTGTTATACCTGTTGTATGATCCAGGTGTGATGATTGACATTTCAAATGTGAAGTGTTGAAACATTGTCAGGACCATCTGCGCAAAATCAAGGTGGTGCATGGCTCCCACCAGACACTATGAAAACCACTCAACATTGCCTGCATCAGCTGCTACTGCCACCCAATACGGAGAAGAAAATCAGGAGCGGACAGTGTTGCTGCTGCTGCTGTCAAGGACAACGCTGTGAGATTTGCAGGTGCTCCTCCTCTTCACAGTACATCCCTTTGGTAACTAGGTAAGGAAGATGGTGGGTATGCAAGGTTGGGAAGTTTGAAAATGGTTACATACATGAGCTCCTCAGTACTTTCACTCATCTTGTCTCAAGAAAACTCAAGAATTTACGTATCAGTTCATCTAATTTTTTCACAGTTTCTCTGTGTTCCCAGCAAGACACAATATTGAACTACAACCTCAAGTAGTTCTGCATTTACATACATGGCTAGTACTTCTACTCGATTATTTTACACACATGCTTGCTTACTCCCCACAACAGCACTACGTCTACTAGATCTTGATTTTCCTTACCTGGCCAATACCGATGGGAAAATGCATGCAGAAAGTCTTGTTGATCCATGTTGTTCCATTGCTTGCAGTAAACTGTAGAAGTCCGTGGAGACCTCACAACATTCATCTCCACTGTTTGATCTCTAGGTCTTCTTCCAATTTCCTCCATCCAGTACCTTCTTATTTCCAGAGACCCTCCTTTTAGCTGAAACCATTTCTTCCTTTCAGAAACTGTTTTTTTGTCCTCCAGGTCCTCTTCTTTCCAAGCTCCTAAAATGACATTTCTCCCATGTCTCTCTCTCATGTCTTTTTAACTATTAAAGTCTATAGACTGAGTCTCCGTAAAATGAAATGAAATTGTCAGTTTGATTTCTCCTGTGCTTCATTATATTCACATATTTTTTTAAATGCCAACTATTTTTGTTTTATTGTGTATGACTCTGATGTATTTTAACCCCTACAATTTTTTTTTGCAGTCCACAATGCTACATGAGTGCTATCATGGTGGTTGGTAATGAAACAAGAAAATCAGATCTATATAAAGGGCACACACAAGCAATTTGACTAGCCACACCATGACTTCAGTTCCTTGAAAACATCCTTTAAATGGACCACCTGCAAGCAGAGACTGCAGTCATAGAAGCAGATGATCACCCTCTGTTGAGCTGCAGTAGTCCAATACATTTAATGTAAATCAAGGAACATTTAGACATGTACAGTTTATCACTCTATTAAGGTTATGAGCCACAGACTCTGGGGAAAAAAAAGCCACTGCGTAAATCTCAAGAGTATATTTAAGAATTTCACATTGCTCTACCTTTCCTGTAGATCCTCAGAACCAAAGGCAATTTTCAAGTCCTTCATTAATTCTACTCACAAATTAAAGTAAATCCATTGTAAATAGCGATGCAGATCCCATTTAATACGGTCCTGGATTAGGACCAGAAATAACCAAAACTGCCTATTTGAATTCAAGGGAGAGGCTAATAAACAGGTACCATTGGGCTGAAGAGGTGATGATTTTTATTGACAGGAATGGCACAAGCTATTACAGAAGATCTGAGTATAAAAGAACTGAGAGGAGATTTCTCTCTGGGTGTGCTGCTCTGACAGCTCTCTGAAAGTGGCACTAAATGCCAAAGTCAACAGAGGCATATTCATCCTCACTATGAATAACAGCAGAAAAGATGTGCACAATAGACCTTAACATTGAAAAAGAAGGAATTCTGCATTCCCCACGTGTTCATTTCTCTCTCAGTAAGCAACAAATCCAGTTGAATTCCTCTTGGGAGTGGGGTATAACTGTACCTACAAAGGAGTATTAAAATACACTGCTCTGACTGCATGCTGGACTGGCTGGAAGTGAATCAATCTGGCTTATTGAACATCCTGTTGGAAACAGACTGCTGAAATTTGAGTCCATATACTGTTTCCTAAAGAACCATCTCTCCACTCCTGACACATGCTATCCCAACATAACTTTTTAGCTGCCTCTTTATAGGGTCCTTCTAGTCTCTCAATCTGGGTGGTCTGCTCTTTGTTAGCTGCCAACTCTTCCCCTGGCTGTTTTTGACAGCAATAATGCTCTGTCACTGAATAAGCACATATTGAACAGAGCCACATATCTAGCCATCTATATCTAGCTTTCATTCCAGAATTGGTTTCATTACTGCTGACATTCATCCCACCAGCTACTTGCCCTCCCTGACGAGACAAATGATAGAAAATAATGATGGTGTGGAGAAGAAAAATAACAAGTAAACATGGCTGCAGGCTTGTGAGGTCTGTAGTGGAATAGAGGTATTTGGTAGCAATGGCCAACACTCTACAAATGCTTCAGCTTTACACAATATTGCTCTTCTTATCCAAATATGAGCAAGGTTGTTATGAATAATGTCTCCGTTACAGAGCCCTTCTCCCACCTCAGATCACATACACATACCATAGAATGCCTATCTGGCTTCTCTGACATTGCTCACTGCTCAAGTACCTTCCTCTTCCTTTTTCTTTCCTGAGCAGGACAGATTTTCTCTCTGTACTGTTGTGCTGTTATGCCACACACACACCCCTCTCCCAAGCAACTCCTGGTGCCTTCGGCTCTCACACTCAGAACCCACACAGCACACAGCTGAACAATTCCTCATCTCACTTGTTCAGTCCTTCCACTGGTAACTGCAGCATGTCAAGACATGCTGTTCTTGCTTTTTCTCATCTCTTTTCATAGAATATCCTGAGTTGGAGGGAACCCACAAGGATCATCAAAGTCCACTTCTTTCACAGCGGTGATTCCCTGCTCTGATATTTTTGCCTAGCCTTCCCTTGGGCTCTTTAACCATCGGTAGAGCTAATTCCATTCCATTCCATCCTCCAACATGATTACTATTTCTTCTTTAGTCTCTGTGGTGCTTTTAAAAACTCAGTGGGGAAAAGTTAAGACTGCTCGAGCTGCCCCTTATGATAGTAGAGAGGGAAAACAAAGAAGACTGTGATAGGCTGAAAATGTTAGAGTCACAATTTTACTGAGGTAAAACTCACAAATGACGCAATACAGAGGAAAATGATTTACCTACAAAAACAACAAAGGCAAAATGTTGCCTGGCCCCCACCCCTAGGGCAAAAAGCAAATGGATCCCATTCCAGTGCTGTGCACCACATGATCTGGGAGAACAAATAAAATACTGTGGCAAACAAGTCTCCACTGTTAACTCCATCCCTGGACAGACAAAAACCCCATCATCTGCTCAGCACTCACCAATTTCTAGTGTCTGCTTCATCATTTTTATTTTTTAATGAAAACTCAATTTTCATACAATCATAGAAAGCCTTGCGTTGTCGGTAACCTTAGACATCACCCAGTTTCAACATCCCTGCTTATGGGCAGGGACACCTCCCACTAAACTAGGTTGCTTAAAGCCCCATTCAACCCAGCCGTGAACACTTCCATGGATGGGGCATACACATCTTCTCTGGGAAACCTTTTCCAGTGCCTCAACTACCCTCACAGTATAGCTTTAAAACCATTCCCCCTTGTTTTATCACTATCTGTCCGTATAAATATCATTCTACAATTTTCACATGTTTTATCATTCTATCAGCTTTTCTGGTTTCAGTGATCTTATTTTACATTCTCTTTACTCATATACTCATTTAACTCCTATTTTTGTAGGTAGTCACTTCTCTACCTACAGCAGAGCCCAAGCTAATGTGAGATCAGAAATGCAGATAACTTCACCTTATCATTGTGAGATCCAGGATTGGAATCTCACTGAACTATTTGGTTGGAACAAAAGAGCATGTGTGTGTGTGTGTGTGTGTGTGTGGGTGTGTGTGTGTATGTGCTGGGGGAAGGGCCAAGCCTGCAGCCACATGGCCAGGCCTGCTGCTGTCGAAGGCACAAGATGGTAGCCCCAGGTGCACATGGTTGCCAAATGCCATCTGAAAAAGGCTGTCAATCAAAAAGTCCTACCTGATAGCCAGCCCACACCATGTCCCCTGGAGCCTTTGAGTGGCTGCAGCATCCCTCAGTCCAGCCTGGAGGGCACTGATTCACTCTTTCTTTACTCTTTTAATCTCTTTTCCTTTCTTTATTCTTTTCTTTACTCTTTTGGGTAGATTATAACCAAAGGGTTACTAAGTTTTGTGCTGGGTGCTTTTGTGGACTGTCTATGTGCTAGGTGCTTTTGGTGGAATGCTTCTGCCTTGGTTATATGTTACCCTTGAAATCTTTTACCAAAATGCTTTTTTTCTCACTAAATTAAAAGAAATCTCTTGAGAAAGTGTGTTACTCTTTTCTCTTTTCATGAGTTTGAAATAAAAAGAACTAAAGGCTTCGCAAACGTTTGTTTGAGCAAAAAATTTGGAAGCCTTAAATATACATTTTTAAAGTACTGTTCCCACTTAAGCTAGTGGCTTTGGGAGTGGAGTGTTACAGCCATCACCTCAAGGACCTTTGTATGCCTAATATTTGTCTCCTAGAAAATTCATATCTTGGCCAATTCATCAGATTCTTAGTCATGAACTGAAACACATGTAACCTAAAAAGAGTTCTTGATCCCTCTGATCCAGAGGCCCTTTCTCTTTTTTTGATCATTTTAACTCACCATTTTGCTTGTTTTTCAGGACGACAGAACTCTATCTCATCTTCAATTCTGAGTACACATCCAAGTTCTGTAGAGCTAACTTGTGTATCATTTTTTAGTGATAAACATTCCTGTCTGGCTACTGTCATGCTACTAAAATTCACTTTCACACTCTCACTTCCATCTCGCTTACTGTGATATCATGTACTGTGGTTTTGAAAAAATAAAGCCTCTACCTGTTCACAGGCATCCCAAACACTGCAGGAGGGATCATATTCCTAGCCTATCAATTCAACTACAATGGATCTTTCACTTTGTATTCCTCTGTGAACTCCTACCTCTACCACAAAAGTCATAACCTAATTTTCCTCCCTGACTTGTGAGGTATTTCACTACCTTTTCCCCAAAATATTCCATTACCTATTGAAAGACTACTTCCAGTACTTATTGAAATTATTACCTTTCCCACCATCATTTATTTGCTGTGTGTTTCTGAATTAATACCTTTCTACTTGTCTTTCTGCTAATCCTTATGACATCTTCACTCTAAACTGTACATTATCCTCAGCATCAATATAACCAAATAAAGTCATACACTAAGATAACCAAACAATAACCAATTCCTGTTTTCTTACAGTATCTAGGGTATCTGCATATGCTCACTTCATGCCCCTAGCAGTAGCAACATCATCACAACAAGAAATCATTGAAGTCTATTTTTTGCTAGTTGCTTTTGCCAATATCTGGTTAAAAAAAGAACAAACCACCAGTAACGATTAGCATTGGGTCTGGTATGATTGCACAAGTTCAATCATTTATGCTGAAAGGAATATTTTTACCATAAATGCTTTGCATGTTGAAAATATCTGGTAATTCACTAAGTTCAGAGAAATAAAAGTGAAATGATTCCACTGTGCCTTGCCTCACCTTGACCTCCTCTCTTTACAAGTCAGCAACTTTCCTATTAGTCTAACATGAACTATCATTCTTACTGAGGATGCGGCAACACACTTTGCAAGTGACCAGGATCTCAAAGCCACAGGACTATTCACACACAGAACCGCATGGAAGATACATTCTCAGCTACATTTGGGTCTATCCTAAGCGGTAGCATAAGCCATGTTTTCAAAACTGATTCTCAAAAATAGTCTGTAAAAAAAAAAACAAAAAGAGAAGAAAAATAATTTCTATACTAAGTGCAGATCGTTTTGCATACCATCTGCAAAGTGCTGATTAAACACACCATTTTTATTTGTCAGTATAAGTTATTTCAGAATGAAATCTGTAAGCCATCTGCCAGCTACCTTACTCATATTCTTCAGATCATCAGTAAGATATCTTATATATTTTTTTCCTTAGGTAAGAATCTGCAATATGCAAAAACAGTTAAATGAGAATGACTTTCTAAAAATGGCTTCTTAACATATAACGAAGTCAAGTGAACTCCAAATGAATTATTTTGATTTGTTTATAAATGTTGCATTTTAAGTCATCTTTTTGATATTGAGTTCATGTAGTAGGCAAGAATTTTAATAGATGTTTTGTGCTATTTTTTTCTATGTCTTTTATGTGATTTTTGAGTAGAAAAAGCAAGGAATTCACATGTTAAAAATAAAACATCAGTAGCAATTACATTATGCAAACAATTTATTTTATGTTCTCCTAATCCAAATCCTTCTATTTTGTACTCGCTTAATATGGAAACACTTTGTTGGTTTGTGGGTTGTTTTTTGATTCGATGTTTTGGTGTTTTTTTTTAATGCAGTTGCACAAAATCATTCCTTTTTGAAGAAAGAGTTGTTTTGTAAAATTTTTCACCCTTTCTTTCTTAAAAAATGCTCTAAAATTTATAATCTTATTTCACAATTAGTTACAATTTTGCTACAGGAAACAACACTGAAAGGAGAGGAGGAATTAGAAAGATCATTCCCAAATAAAACGTGAGGACCAGCTAAAATAGTGAAGCACATTCCGTTCAGTGTAACATCATGCAACTTTCTGATGGTACTAGAATGGCATTGTATAGACAAATGGCAATGTAAAGGAGAATCTCATAAACAAATAAAAATGTCTTTTATTCAAACAGATATATAAACCTTGAAGATCTGCACTCAATTCCTCAAGCAAATTCTTTGAATAACCTTGTAAGCATTGTTTAAAGATGTAAAAAAAAAATTAAAAAAACCAAAATAACAAAAAGAATTCACCTTAATAGCACACAAATAGTTCTTAATCTTAGCCTGTGTTTGTTTGCCTACTAACACACATAAGAACCTCCACTACATCTTAAGATGTACACAGCACTCATGACATCAGTGCCCTAGTTTTACCATGAGATACTGGTGCTACTGTAAAATACATACGGAACAAGACAATCATGACCATAGCAGTAATCCTGCTGCTGTTAAATTTATTAAGTGCCATGAAACCTATGGTCACAGTTGCTTATGGCTGCTGAATTTAAAGCATGAGCTCCAAAAAAAACCAAAAACAGAGAGCAGTTGATCTGAGAAAAGATTGATTTACCACATGCTAAAGAGTTATAAGGTTCAACCAAATGGATGTTTGCTTCTGTTTAGTGTCCTGTAACCCAGGAAAACTTAGAGGAATTGTTTATTCTCCTTGTAACTCATTTTTATAATGCCTTATAACTAATTTTTATTAGCATTAGGAGTACTGCCACTGTATTATACTGTTCTAACAGAGATTAGCAAGTTGCAGTAGTAGGTATTATACACAGACAAAACAAAAAGAGGAATTTCTTCCACAAAGAGGGTAAATTTATGTACAAGAAATTTAAGCATATACAGACACAGAGGAGAGGGGTTTGTACCTTTTTCAGGAGATAATAAAGATGACAGGCAAGAGTCTGCTAAAATTTTTTTGATATGTGACTTATCCAAAGTCATGAACTAAATCATCCAGGTAGCCTCTGTCTTCATGAATAACACCTGTCAGGATATTCCAACAAATATATACAGAAACACAAATCTCAAGAAAAGATTCATGATATCAGAACCAACATGGAGAGAGAGGGAAGAAAAAAAAACAACAAAAAAACCTCAAATCCCATGCATCCTTCAACACACAATCAAATGAGATACTTTCTAGTCCTCTCAAGAATATGAGCTTCTACCTTCACCACCCTCAGTCCATCTGATGGAGTACTTCCACTGTCAGTTCACTGAGTTTATGTTTCAATTTCCTGAAAAAAAAATTGGCTGCTCGACAGCATAACAACTAACTTGATTTAGCCAGAACATATTGTAAGAAAAACAGCTATATAGATATCATCTTAACATAACTGGCTGAGGTCAACTGCAGTTGAGAAGACAATACATTAATTTCACCTAGTTATGTCAAAGTAAGGACCACCTGACTCCAGCCAGGATTTTGCCACAAAACAGCTGTCTGGAATTGTTGATCACACTATAAAAGCACAGAAATGGAGAAATGTGTATATATTATCATTGCACAGACAGACTGTAGAGATTTCATAGAGGCCTATGCTGAGAGAAATTATATCCAAAACAGGCAGAAAACATCCCTGGCAGATGGAGGAATTGTGAATAGTGAATAACCTGAGGTACTCTTTCATAGAACTCATCAAATGGGCAAGAAACTGCATGTGAGATTAGAGAAGTGCTAGAGAGCAATGAGTGGCTATGTGGGGGAGAAAAGGGAACTAAGTAAATATAGTTTCCTGTATTGCCCTAGCCACATACACAAGGGGTTAAGTAGAAATAAACTCATATTTATTAAGTTCCATGGATGTGAACCAAGGCTTAATGAAATTACAAAACGTTAGCAGAGCTCATCAGCTTGATATGACTTCTTTCCAGTAGTGCACACAAAAGGTGTTAGGGGTGACATCTTGTTAAAAATACCACTGCCCACTTCACAGCTCATTATCACACAGCCTCTAATATGTACCAAATCACACAAACAATATGAACATTCACAGCTAGATTATCATATTGTGTTGTTTCTGTTTCAGAATTTTTGATTTTTTTAAGGTGTCCCACAAGCATCTTGGTTTGAATTTCCACTAATTCATGTTTTATCCTTATCCCAAGTTGCTTCTCAGTGATGAGTCTATGAATCTAACAACAGAGATGAGTGAGAAATATCCTGTTGAATCCATGACATCCAGAAATCAGATTATTTAGGACAGTGGACACCAAATCAAATGGCTAACTGCAAAAATATCTTCCAGGTAAGCAAGGCCTTTCTCACATAGAAAACAACCATATGGCTAGTGTGTAAATGGTGTCAGATTCAGTAATCCCCAAGAATTTCTCTATTGTACCCGGTATGTGATGAACTCAGCTGCTCTATTTGCAACTTCCTTTATTTTGTTTTAAAATAAATACTTTTATGTTTAGTATACAAAATTTTACTTGCCAGTTATGTTTTGGTTTTGATGTGTCACAAGCACTACCTCAATGAGCTGATTTGCAGGGGTGTAGTTAGCACAAAGAAAGAAGAGAAGGCAGGAGAAGACTGAATGAGATCATTTGGCTTCTGCTCTCAAGTAAGCACATGGAGGTTCAACTTAAAATGAGGACTCAATTTGTAGAGCTTCACCTCATTGAATTTATGGAAGTGGTAAGTGTTAAGATGGAAAATTTATGACAAAAGCACAATGGTTTATCAAGCTCAATTTGAAAAGATAGCCTCAGACTATATTTAGAGATGAGTGCAAAAAAATGGAGCAAAGACAGAATTGTAAGTCATCAATCTGGAGATTTGGTCAAACATGGGCTTTCACAGCTGGAAAAGGAAAAGGACAAGACCTGAAACCCTACAACATGGTAATAGAAGGCAAAGGAAATCTTCACTTCTACATGGTCACTGGACTTATACACAGTGGGAAAAGATATAAAGGAAGTCAAAAATGGAAGTTTGCTGCAATTAAAAGGGGCTGAGGTGCATTACCCAAGCTCCAGTTTCTGAATGATAGAGAGCTAGGTCTTCGGTGGCTAACAAAGGAATGGTGACATCTTGGCTATCACCAAGATTGGAACCTGTCACAGGTGGAAAGAATAAAAAGCAAGTATTGTGTTACCATTCTGGATGACAGCTATTTTGTGCTGTGGGGAAGGGAAATCAGCTGTTCTGTGTGTACAAGATTTGGTTGTGAAACTTCTGCCCTGCCTTAGTTTACTCTCAGGAAGAGACCAAGTTCAGGCCTGAGATGTCATGGAGAGAGAGCCCAGGTGCCTCCTCGCAGTGATTCATTCACTGACATCTGAATGTGTTGGTGCAATGATACCCAGGAAAGCCCAGACAAATTTAAGCATGTATCATACACAAAATAAAGAGAACAAGGTAGTCTTTGAGCAGTTTACAGTGCCTTGATATTGTTACCTCATTATTGCAAACATGAATTTCACCATAAAGTGTCTTGCTCTCATTAAATTTAATGAGAAAAACAAGCCCCACTTTAACTGTTTGTCACTCGGAAGGAGAAACTGAAGACAATAATGAATGAAGAAACTTTTAAAACTTTGAAAATGCATGTACCACCATAAATATTTTAGTGCCTCTTCTCTTGTATATATGCCTTATTTCTTCATTTGTAAAGGTCACCTGTTTTAGAAGCTAAGACATCAAAACAAAGGTAAGAGCTGGCTTCAACAGAACAGATACTTTGTAAATCCCACTTTGATTTTGATTCTTCCCCACACTACAGTTGAAAGCTTTTAAGAAATTCTCCACACTCAAAGAGCAATCACTAATAGCAACAGAACAGAGATGTCTTTTTCCAGCACAAAAGGAATGAGACTGGAGAATCTCAAATCCAAAACACAGCCACATACTGGCTACTGTGAAGAAAAATAGTCTCTCCCAGACAAAGCCAGCACAACAATTTAGACCTTTTTCTTCCTTACTGTGTGACTGCTTCTCATTTAGTAGTGGGACTATGGTTTGATTGTTTTCTTAAAGCAAGATGGCACTAGCAATTCTTCCAAATTGTTTAATTGATTTTCTTTAAGTAATCAAAACTGTATTGTGGCTTTGGTGCTTCATTGTCTTTATCATAGAGTAATCTTACATGGTGGCCTTGTTGTCTCTTTTTATGGCTTAACTTTTATACAGTACTGCTATAATTTATACAAATATAATCTGACAGTCCTCATGCTCTCTCAAAGAAATATATTCCCTGCATCATGGTTTACACAAGCTTAGCCAGGTTGATAAAAGGTTAAATATATATTCTAGAGAAGTTTTACCTCCGAATTCAGAAGGCAATTAATGGGTTCTTAGGCCTCCAGTACATCAAGGTCAAAACATCATTCTTTAAACTTCTGCCTGTGAACAATGTGAACCTTGACTATGAGGCAGAGTTTGTCAGAATAACCATCTTAAGGAACAGCTTCGTTTTCAGGTATAACTACCACAAGTTAAGTGAACAGGTTCTTTACATCATAACCTACAGATGATATATGTGTTGAGAACCTTTTAAAAAAGTTATTTTCTCTTAGAAAAGCTGAGCCTTAAAAAAAAAAAAAAGTGAAAACGCTTTAATTTGTGGCAATTCTGACTTTTTCAAGTCCTGATACTGTAGATGTCCAAGCCTTACAAAATAATGAGAGTTCTGCCATAAGAAATGTAAGCCAACAAAAACATGTACTCTCCATATGAAAAATAAAATAAATCACATTAGGAAGAAATAAAACAGTATAAATCAGTAATATAATCAGCGTATAATATATAAATAAGATATAAAATTAGTATATAATTGTTACAAATTAATTACATTTTTTCAGGCTGTTACTGTTCTTGCTGATCAAAAAACCCAAAGGATTATTTTATTCCTTTTCTACTCCATGGTATCTCAGCATCACAGAGTTCTTCTCCAACAAAAACAGAGAAAGAAAAAAGAAAAAAAATTTAAAGGAGCTTTGTGTGAATGCATCCCTCATTTTTCATGCATGCAAATAACTAGCAGATGAGTATTTATATTTAGATTAGAGCTTTGAATAGACAAACAACAGATAAATGTGTGCCCTCAGTATCTAGGTTACATCCTTTAGGAATTGAGCCTAATATTCTCTTTCCATAGGAAAAATAAAAAAAGAAAGATTTGAAGAAACAATGAGAAGATGAGAGATGAGCTTACTTTGAAAAATGACAATAATATTTGCCAGAAGCACATTAGTTACAATCTTGAAAAAGTTAAAAGTTCAAGAAATGTAATATAAAATACAAGATATAATGAGATGTAAAAAGTGAGAACAAGGAATGGCTGTGTTATAAGTCAGAGCAACACACAAGCTTATTTACAAGTCAAAGGAAAAATAATTACCCTTACATTCAAGTAAAAGCTTTTTCCAAACCTTCCATTAACTGTATATTGATGCTGCCGCCAGCTTTAAATAACTCATCCTTGACTTCACAGAACTGATTTAACTCTGCTTATGACCCTTCTCTCAGCTGGGTACCAGAGAGGGCCCAGGAGTTTCCCTCCCAGTAAACCAGAACTGGTCATGACTGCACAAATTCCCCTGTGACAGAAGCAATACCCAGCTAAACTGGAACATGAAAAATGCAACCAAAATCAATATATATTCTGATCAAGGCAAATGTATGCAACTATGATTCTGGCTTCTTGAATATTCTACAGGGACCACTGCAGAAAAACTGGAAGATTCCTGAAAGACCTATTTAAGAACAGAGCCAGCTCCACAGCTGATATTATAGGAAATATAAGAATCACAAAGTTTTGTGGTTTTGTTTGGTTTGTTGGTTGGGTTTTTAGTCCTTTTAGTTTTGTCTGCTCTTCTTTTTGTGTGGTAAGTCTGGCAATTTTTAGCACTACAGAGAGACTGTAAGAGATTGTAAGAAACAAGATCTAATATCAGCAACTTCAAAACTGAAAGGCAGCAAAAAATGAGCAGACAAGAATGTGTAAAAACAAAGTTCAAGGCCAAGAGCAGAATTTCAACCTGTGTCCTTGAGTGCTCTGTGTGTCTTGAAGTCTTAGATTGCTACAGCTGTCTCACCGAAGAATCTTCAAAGTACTCTGTATATTCTGCTACATGAAAGAAAAGTTTTCAGGGCTACTCTCAGGTTGAACAAGTGGACTATCATATATACACCTTATATTGGCAAATAAACAGCTGAAAAACAGCTTTAGTACAGATGTGCTTGAGAGCAAACATAACTAAACAAATGAAAGAGAAACCACTGTAGCAGTGAATCATGTAGCAAAAGGGATCTGTCCATCTCCTTGTTATTCTGCAAGGCAGCTCAGTTTGTTCATATATATCAGCCTTCTTGCTTCCTGTTTACTAGGGACTGGTAGCACACTATTCCCTCTTTTATCTTATTTTTTCCTTCCTTAACAGAATCCACATGAATAGGCACTTTCAAAATGGTTCCAAAATGATGGGCCTTGCCAAGAAACCCAATATGGACAGATTGACCCCTTCTGAAAGACGGGGAAAGCTAAGGAATAACTGGAGTGTCCTATGAGTCAACTGGGTTGATCAGCAGGCTGGAAAAAAAATCAAGAAAAATGTATACTTGCAATTCATTAATTTGTGATTTGCCAGCCTAAAGCTTTTGAGTAGCCCAATCAAGGTGGCTAATCAATACTAAAAAAATACAAAGAGTCCTAGGCCACTATTTTCAAGAGAAAAATTCTCATTTAGTTTCACCAGACCTTTGTTTTCACTTCACTTCATTGTGAAAGGAAAGATCTCAAAGAATATCACAGATTTTGCAAAACTAAGCGTTTGACAAACAGGTATGAACAAACACTCTCACCATTGCCAAACAATTTATAAAGATTTGCATTAAGTAAAATAAATAATTCAGTTTGTCTCAGTCCCAGTACAAACCACTTTTTGAACCCTGGTAAAGATATGCAGACAGCATGTGCCTAGATACAGTTAAGTACATAAAACCTGGGCTAGGCTGAAATAACCTTCCCTCTGAATCTCATACACTGTTGCAGCATAGAATGTGATAAATATTTTATTCCTATCCATCCTTCTTATACTCTCTGAGCCTTGAGCCTCAGCTTATGCATGTAGCTGAGGTCATACTTAGAATGGTGCCACAGAGGAGAGAAAAGATGCCATCTCATGCCACCTGACTTCAGTGGCTGAGTTGGCTCCTGCCGTCAGAGCCTGACAGCTTGACATTTCCTAGCATCCTGATGGCTGAAAAGCACAATTCTTGCTCTTCTCCCTGACACTGCATAAACCACAGTGAGTTTATGAGATAAAGCTGACAAGTTCAAAGGACCCTAATCAGAGATTGAACAGTGTTTTCAGTAACTCTAATGATTTTTACTTTTCACTAGAGGCTTTCAGAGACCATAAGGAACAGTAAAGCATTTCTTTCTCTAAGCAGACCTTAGTTAATAGTTATCTTCTATTCATTATTTCCAGCTCTCAGTATGACAGGGATCTCAGTGGCTTTGTTGGAAACTGAGACCATATCCTTTTTATAGATATATCTCAGTTACTGCCTAGAGCACCCAGACACCAATTAACTACAGCCTCAGTCGTGGAGAACGCAGTGCTGCCCATATCCCCACTGGCAGCAGGAGGATCAAAACCAGTGAAATTTCTGTGGGTCACAGCTGAAGGTTCTCCCAGTTCAGGCAGTAATCTTTAATGCTATTGTTATTTATGAATGTGATCCTTTGAATCTACATACTCTGTGACCTTCTCTGGTTTAAAGACAACAAGAAAAATGTTGAAAGAAATATATCCACAACTATTTCTTTGGACATTTTGAGTGCTTTTTCCACTCTTCTTGAGCTCTTTTGGTTGGTTTTCAGAAAATGACTGAGTCACCTTGGGTTTTTTGACCAGAGGCTTTGGATAAATTTAAAAACACCAACTAAGAGTGTTCCTGGCAACCAAGGCTCAGCTTCACCCACTCAATTATTTGAGCCAGAGTGTTTGCATGTTTGTCTAATCAAGAAGCAGAAAAAACGTTATAAAATGCTTCTGATCAATAGTCTGTGGGCACAGAGCTCAAGCACTGAATATTCACCAACAATAAATAGAGCAAACATTCAAAAACATTTGCTAGGGGAAAAAAATAAATAAAAAACCCTTGAGTAAATCAGTCTGCTGACAAATATACTTCCAATGCTAAAAGGAACATTTTCTAAATGCTGTTTTTTACAAACTGTTCATTCGTTTTCAACTATGTTTTTAAGTTACTTAAAACTTGCTGTAAATTAAAGAAATATTCTGGATTTAATATTTCTTTTCGGATCATGAAAGAAAATCCTAGTTAGAAGACAATAATGAATACATACATCTTAAAAGAGAGGACATTTTGAAGAACTTGATATTTAGACTATCACTTTTTTAAACCAATCACATATCGCAAGAATCAACAGATCTGTGCTACATAGCAATGGGCATGAGAAGGAATGATACACAATTGTATTTATGTATTTATGTTTTTCTATTCAAACAAGATTCCTTCTCAGAATTTCACCAGGAGGTGAAGACTTACTTTGCAAATAATACGTTAAGCACAACTTATTTGTAACTTATTTCTGAAAAAAAAGCCATGTGAGTAGCCAAATGCAGATAATGTAAAACAATATTTTACTTGCAACACTTAAAATGTGGGCATGAAAACTAACAAAGAGACAGTCATCTTGCAAGCAAGCGATTTATTCTTTTTTTTTTTCAATGTATTTCAAAGGGAAAAAAACCATGTTTACACCTCAGCATTACAATCCCTAGGGACATAAAGATGATTTAGCAATATCTGGATAATGTTCAGCTGTATATATGCCTCAGTGCTTGTGGTGGTTTTACCACAAATTCAGTGATTTTGGAGCAGAGACTCTGAGAGAAATCACAAACACACCCCCAAAATGAAGAAAACACACAAAAATCACAGTTTATTTTGTGCAAACACCAAAACCCGACAAATAAAGTGCAAGACAGAGAGACAAATTAAATTTTTCCAGGGCCCACGTTTGGGGTGAGGACGCTCTGGAGATAGTGCTTGTCTCTCTCTCCCTCTGAGCCCGGCTGAGATACTCCAAGGTAGTTAGAAGGGAGCATGTGTTCTCCAGATCCCCTTGGCCGTGAACCTCTGCCCGGTTTCGACTGAGGAAAACAACTCAAGAAGATTACAAAAAAAACCCGCGCACCCCCTTCCCTCCCTTTTAGCCCGAGGAGAGATTTAGTGCT
>VYZS01104982.1:18903-29346 GCA_013400695.1 Neodrepanis coruscans
ACTCCCCGCAGCAGCCCCCCGCCAGCACGCGCCTCGGCTGTGGGCACAGCCCGCCCGGCTTTGCGCCCCAGCCCCGCCTCGGCTCGGAGCGGGGCCATGGCCGACCCCAGCCCGGGACCGGGATCGCGCCTCCCGCAGTCATTCTGGACGGCGCGATCACCGCCCGTGCTGGTCAGCAAAGCCGGGGCCGCACAGCGCCGAAACTCTGCATCGGACCGGAGCCGCACCTCCCAGCAGCAGTGCCTGCCGTCCACGCCACCGGAGGTGGGGGGGGGAAGGGGCGACCAAAAAAACCATGCGGGCATGGTGGCAGGCGGCCCCGGAGCAGAAAAGCAGTCGCCAGGGCCGCCAGCGCAAGGCAGTCGCCATACCGTGGCTTGATCACTTTTAACTTTCATTTTTTTAGCCCCACGACAGTGCTTCTTTAGTTTGCTGAGCCATAAACTATGGTGCACTGTTTAGTCTTTGCAATGTTATGACTCCATCCAGGTGACAATCTCGAAGTATTTTTCAAACAAAAAAGAAATAATCCTCACCAACTCAAGCAAGGAGAGATTTGGTGACTTCCTTAGGGAAATAAACCCCAGACTTGATTCAGCCCTCAGGCTGCAGTCTGGCACATGGCAAACTACTAGAGTCCAAAAGTTCACTGTAAGTTTTCAACAATATTGTTCTTTTCAGACCTTATCTTGCTAAGGTGATGCAAATAAATGAAAGAGTTGTAGCTGCAGAAATGAACTAGTTCATAAATCATACAGCTGGGCCAGGAGTCAGATGTCTCTATTCCTCCGAGACATCACACCAGATTTTCTAATGTCTGGCAATTAGTTGGGACAGCAGAAGGACCTGTCATCCCAAGCTAAATATCACAGATAAAAATGAACAGTAAGCATAACCATATTGTCACATCATTGCCCAAATAATACCAAGAAGACTGGAACTAAATTGCAGAGAAAGAAATAACAGCTTTGCCATAGGAACAGCAAATGCCCTTACGAGTCGTGGCATATAAAACTAATCCATCATTTCTTCTTCTCAGCTAAGTGCACAGCTAGAAAACCTAAGGTTAAAACCACTAATGCAGATAAAACTCAAAATAAGAGACATACTACATTTTTGAGAAAGCACATTCTTTTCTCCCCTTCTCTTCAAAGCATTTTTTAAAACATTTAAAGCAAAGAGGAATTGACAACCAATTGAAAACAAGACACAACTTTTATTTCTCCATATATTTTTAAAAGTCTCACTTTGAGATGCTCATGTAGGCAGAAGGAAAGAACATCACTATGCAATGAAAATAGTATTAGCTGTCCAGACAATAACTAATGGGGTTATTGCAGGGCTGGGGAAACTATCAGTTTTCAGAGTGCTTTCATTTATCAGTTTGTTTTCAGCCATTTGTTGCAAAAGAATATTATTCAAACAATAAAATATGGAAAGTACATTGAAGGACATGCAGCTAAAAGGCAAGTCACTGAAGGAGGCAATATTAACTAACTATTCTCAAGTAGCTACTTCTTCAGTACACAGCTCATTCTTCACAGCTGCACTGCTGCAAAAATACAGTAATTTACTTTTTATCTCTGAGCTCTGTATTTGTCCTACTTTTTTTTTTTTTAAGAGAAGATTAATTTCATATCAAGGAATGCCAATTTCTCCCAACTTGCAGGTATTATAAGGGGCGTTGGTATGCACAGTGCACCAGGGTATCAAAGTTTCTGATTCACCTCTTAGATGAAGTTGTTTTCAGCATTATGTTTAAAACCTTTAAGCTTCAAGGCTTGATAAAGCATTAATACACTGCTAAAGCAGGAGTTTGAGAACAAACACTGGGGTGAATAATATGGTGTTAGAGATCACACTGCAGATTTTAACAGGAACTGAACATACTTACCTCGTTACATATTGAAACCATATCTTCCCACTTAGTTGTTTTTTTTTCTATTTCCATATATACAGCGAGTTTATGAGACAATGTGGGATATGCCTCCAGGTCAGGAAACAGACATAACTATTAACTTGAATGAAACTGGATAATATACACAAACTGAGGATATGACCTCTATTTTCAATGAAGTGACTCAAATCTCTCCAAATGAAAGAAATGAAAGAACACAGTGTCTGAGAGGATAGTTTGTTTAGCAGCAGGAAGCCAATTAGAACAGATTCGAAAGGTCAGATTATCCAACTATTTGTGATCTTACACTGAAATCTGTAGAATTATTTACATAGATAGATAGAAGGAGCTCTTCAGTAATATAAAATCAGATTAAAACCCATGCTCTTTCTAATGTAAATCTTCCTGTAGTTATACTTATTGCGTTATTAGAAGCCTATTTTAACTCAACACCATTCATTTTCATTTTAGTTAGTTTAAAGCTTTTTATTAACTTCATGCTGGTGTAAAATCAGAATTGGACCCCACCCTATAGACAGTGAACTTGGTTTTTTACTTCATGTAGGGAGAAAATAAAAGCAGAGTTGAAATATCCCCCTTTAAGGTGGTCTCTGCTGAAGATTCTTAACAGTACAGAGCAGCAGTGAACACTGTGGAGAAGCAGTCCACTCCTAGAGCCAAGAGTACTGCACCTCCAGTCCTCCAGAAGCAGGTTCCACAACACCTGAAAAGCATTAGGATTTCAAGCAACAGTAGCTCAGTACAGGCAGCATTTGCATGGGAGACAAACTAATGCCTCACTAATATACCATTGTTAAGGGAACTTTCCTGTGTGACCATTCAGGAGCCATTCTGGCAGTCACACTCCCACCACCTCAGAATTCCACTGCTGAGACTGAAGCCCTTTCCCCATGGGCAACCCCAGTGAACCCACAGGTGTCCTGCTTGGCTCCCTACACACTCCACTCTCACATTCAGACAAGGTTTCCTTATCGGTTAGACCACAGGTTTCCCATATAAGAGTCCTAGATGTGTGGATCCTTAAAGCAATTTAATCACAGCTCAATAAAGCAGAAAGAGCTCAAGCTGGAGCTTCCAACAAGGGACCCCAAACTAAGGAGCCCCTGGGCTTTTACACCCTCAGAGTCTGTGCAAGAGATATTCCAGGGTCTTCCTGTCAAGCCCTCAGCCCCTGATGTGTCTCTGAGTGGCAGGTCTCCTTGCAAGAGGCTCCAACCACCTCCTATCATCCAGAACTCAGCCTGGAGCTGCATACCCATCTACTTGCACTATGTGTATTCCTCAACATTGGCCACAATTAATAGCATTCCTAGAAGAGCTTTTCTGATAGGAATTGGAAGCAAAATGTTATTTCATTTTTCAGAAGCCTACTTTTGGTTCTCATAAAAACACTTTTTGCATGCTTTTCCTTCCTAAAAGACGTCATGTCTTGTTATCATGTATCAGGTCTTTCATTACATCTACAGTGATTTCCAGTTCCACCGAAGAGGATGCAGAAAGTGATACCCAACTCTGCAATGTATAGCAGCAACAGCAATAGCCCTGTCAACATGGAATGAGAGAACATGAAGAGAATCACATAAACCAGGAAGGGCTGAGACAGCACAGACCTATCTTACTGCCCCAGCCATGTCAACAATATTTTCCTTTTAAGTTGCTAAAATACTGCACAACTTAATAATGAGATTCTGATTTCATTATATTAGTGTTGGTTTGGAACCTCTTTACTGTGACGTTAAATATGAAGTTAATTCATATTTAACAAGATCAAGACTCAGTCTCTGTGGTTACTTGTGGCATGGTTATACCAATTCCCTGTCATAACTGACCCCCATGCCACCAGAGAGCAAGAACACCAAAAAGTTTCACTAGAACAGTTAAGAACCCTGTTTCAAGCTGTAAAGCAAGATTTGGCCTTTTAGACTTTTTTTTTTCTGAGTATATATGACTGTTTTATTACTGCTTTATATGCTAGTCTCATTCTAAAACACAATTATGACACCCTACCATTATGTTCCTCCAACTATATAGAAGATTCAAAACTAAAGACATAAATATTTATGCAAGAAAAAAAAGGAGACAAAGAGAGGCACAACACTCACTCTTGAAATGCTAGCTTGTACCAGATGCAGAGATCAATTCTTCTACAATATTGCCAACTTTCTTCAGCATTTGTTGAGGATATTCAGGGACAGTGGGTAAAGGCCAAGAGAAGTGAAAAGCAGATCATGTACTAACTGGGCTATCTGGTGTTTTTCAGGATGGCAATTGCCTCTCAGCCTAATGAGCAGAACACATGCTAATGCTCCATGGTGCATTGAAGCCAGAAGAAAAGGTCAGGCTGAACAGAACGATGCAGAACTCGCTCTAAACCAAACATCTATTTAATCACCACAATGAGGCCAAGAGCATTATCCACAGCTAATCATTTTATTTCTCAAACACACTTTGACATGTTAAAACAATATTCCAACAGAATGAGAGGCTATTTGTGCCACTGTGGGATGCTTTGAAGCAATGGCCATCAATTTTGTGGATTTGTGTCAAATGTGCAGTGGAATAAAAGATGTGAGCGATACCTCATTTGAGTTTTCCCATTAAATGAACCTCTGTGGCAAAGTACTTAAACAAAGTCATGCTGAAAATATTTGGGCAACAATTTCACACAAGTGTGCTGAAGATCTCATGTAAATGACATGACTGAAAATGGCACCAGGCAAACAGAACAAAATGGTTTTATTCAGCAGGTCTTCACTATTACTTCAAAGGCAAAAAAATGGAACGCAGCAGGTCTAAGAAAACTAAGTGAAAATATTACAGTGAAATCTTTAACACGTTCTCCCTAATTTTTATATAATTTTCTTTTTCTGGCCTTGGGGATAGCAAGTATCTATAAATATTTATCTTATGCGTAAGTATGGAGGTTGTTTCATTAGTAGCAGAGACTAGCATTCACAAAAATTTCTACAATGAAATATGATAAAGATATTTGGTAGAATATATTGACCAAATAAATACAATAGGAGCATGGCAATATATTTCTTTATAGCTTCTTACTCCTTTATTTTAAAAATTTATTTAAAAATATGCCAATGTACACTCATGCAAAAGGCAAACATTCATTCTTAACCTGGGCATTTTTACAACCACAGTCACATGAGCAGATCAAAAGCAAGGTTTGCTCACAGTTGCTTCTATGCTGCTGCCATAGAAGTATCAAAACTGAGCAGAATCTGTCAATGATGGAGCCTTTTTACTGAGAAAATCAGATAGCATTCCACCTTTCAGATTATGGTTTCCTCCACTACCCTCAGTTTTTTCTCTACAATCTTCTGTATTCACTATTTAAATGCTCAAAATCTTTTTTCTCTTTATCTCTGAACAGGACCCAATTTGTGCTCAGTTTCCAGTTAGGATTTAGATGAAGATAACAGATCAGCTGGACATAGTCAAGAGAGTCTTACTGGCCTCTATGGCTGAGCTATCAGAGCTTCAGCATCAAGTTTCCATGCCAACTGAGAGCAAATGGAGAAGAACTGAAGAAGCTGTTGTGAAAAAAAAAGCACTGGTAATTTTGCTTCATCTGTCTTCTGGATGGATCATTGCAGAGACAATGAAAATTTACACACAAGAAAAATGGTTGTAGATGTGGCATTTAGGGACATAGTTTAGTAGTAAACTTGTCAGTGCTGGGTTAATGATTGGACTCAATATTAGAAGTCTTTTCTAAGGTAAATGATTCTATGATTCAAAAAAACAAAAACGAAATTTTCACCTTCCAGAGAGTGTCACTTGCTAGAGCTCTAGATTTAGGCATTCAAGGCACATCTGCTTCAACATAAAGCTGTTCCTAGTGTTTGCCATACCGCAGGTCAGGACCTAGTCTGTTCCACATTTAAACCACTTAAGTCAACCTCTGGCCTTTGGGTCTCTTGACTCTAGATTTCAAAGCTCTGCTTCCCAGGTAACAGCATGACAGCAGGGTGCCCTGTACCTTTAGAGTGTGCTGGCCTCAGGCCAATCCCTTTCCAGTCTCTTAATTTTGTGGTTACCAGAAGCCACTGTTGCGAGTCTCCTCTGCTTCCTTGCCAAGTGCATTTGGCTCTGACCACATTAAAGGATTACACAGGCAACAGAAGTGGGACTAAAATAGCAAGCTGCAATATAATTATAGGTACACTACATTGCTAAGTAGGAATCTACCTCACATCTTCAAAACAGATCCTCTTCAGCATTCAGTGCAGGATAACATATGATGCACCAGCTAAGGCTTCCTGGACAAACTGTTCCCCATTTCCTGAAGTCTCATGGCTTCTCTGGCCTCGCCAGTTTTTCTGCTTGCAGGGCTGGTTCTTATTATTTACCTTATTATTTACTTATTCCCTTATTATTTACATCAGTGAATGGGGCCCTGATTATCCCACATCTCTGGAGCCTGAGTTTTATTCTGGTCTGGGGTTGAGATGTATTTACATGATCAGGCAACACAAGCAAGGCAAAAGGTATTCTGAGATAGAAATGGAGTCTTATAATATGCCTTGGGAGGAATTCAGAGTTACGCATTCAAAAGCAGGATTCACAAAAAATCTCTGCTTCATTGCTTGCGTAGAAGCATCCAAAGGACAGTGAACTATCCAAGGGCATGTCCAGATTGTGCAGGACAGGGCAGACATCCTCAGTGTTGCATGGTGACACTCTTCACTGCAATTCAAAAGTGCTTGGACCATGCAATGCTAACAGGTTGTGCTGCTTCTGTTCTGTTCTGTTCTGCTTGTCCTCAAACTAGATTATCTGGCAGTAGCTTTGCTCATGCATTTTATTCATTCACTATTTCAAGGATCTGCAGTTGGCAGCTTCCATACCCAGGATATCCACTAGATTCCTCTGGGTGCTGCTCACAACAGAAGTAGTAAGAACACCACTACCACTTTGTCCACAAAAGAAGATGGAGTTGGAGGCAGAAGTGGCAGCAGCCAGTAAGGCTTGAAGGCTGTTCCTTTGCCTCTTTCCCAGAGCAATGCCCAGGCCTCTGCTTTTGCAGTGTCTCTGCTTCTTATATTACACAAGCAGCCAAGAGGTGGTGGGGGCTGTCACCTTCATGACTGAGCTGCAGGGACCTAACCCCTTTGGTTTCCTGGTGCATGGCTCCATTTATGCTATGGCTGCCCAGAGGAAGAAGTGCAACTCCTTAGCCTCACTCCTAGGCAGATGAGGGAGATGTGTGAATCCCTAGGGAGATGTGCGTTTGAGGAAGGACTCACTGAGAAAGGACTCATGTCTCAGGTTCCCTATTTTCTGTGCAACTGTACTTGCTCTTCAGCCACTACAGAAAAATCCTGTGGTGGGTCTGCTGCCTCTGGTGGTACCTCATAAGATATGAATCACACCCATTAACCATTCTTATCTACAGTAATGGTGGCAAGAGATATTCCAGCTCTTAGGAAGACCCTTACTGAAGGCCAGGTAGTCACCAAGTTTGTGAGAGAAACTAAATTTCAGATGCACCTTACTCTGCTAGTTTAGGACTGGTGCCTCCACATCACCCTCTCCCTCCTTCCTCTCTTCATGGACTGACTTTAAACTCCATCCTAAGCAGGTAACTCTCTCCCTACCATTCACTCATCAAAATCTATTTGGCATAAAGATGCCAAACTTGATTTGGCATTCCCAAACCGACCACCCAAGAGGCAGTTGTGCAGTGTATACTACTGCTAACACCTTCTTTGGAAACAGAGATTAAATATTTTGAAAAATGCAACCCCTGTCTTCATAAAACCTTACAGCACACAGTAGTTAAGGACTGTGCATTTATGATAAGCTAAGTAAGAGATTATACAGAGTATAAATAGCTACATTGTAAAAGAGACTATATGCTGCTTGTACAGGACACAGCTATCCAGCTGTCCTCTGAGACAGCACATCTATACAGTAGCTTCAGTACAGCTACATAAACAGGTATCGTGAGATTCACAGAGCCTGAAAAGCCAACACTTCATTTTAAGAGGCTGAGCTGCATATGGCCCAGCTCCCACGGGACTCGCAATGGAAAGCAATGCCTAGAGCCTGTAATGGAGGTATTTTGTTCAACAAATACTCTTTAATTTCAGACAAAATGAGCATTACATCCCAATTGATTTTCAACGCTATTTCCACATCTCGTGGACTTCTATATAGTAATAAATTGGACATCACAGTGATTCGTCCCTGAAGTTTGTATGGCCTATGTTTTGGCTTCATTAATGATTTCTTAAAGAGCTTCGTCTCTTTAAGCCTCTGTTTAATGACATCATTCCCTGTATTGGTCATTAATGCCTTTACAGTTTAATGCAGCATGACAAATGAATACAGAGAATTTCATATAGTTGCAACCACAGTAATGCTTCATTTGGTATTCCTATCAAATGGAAGTAGAACAAGCAGACATAAATGTGCCAGCAATGCAAACAGGCCTAGGGAAAATATTTCATGTTTACAAGTTACATGCTGCTTCAAATGTTTCACATTTTTGTACATTTTTGTAGCTGAATTGAGTTTTGATAGCAGTTTAGGTCACAATTGAATTAATTCCACAAAAAAAATAAAAGTCTTCAGGTTTTGCTGATGCCTTACTTTCAATTCAGTACTACTGCAGAGCTGCTTCAATTAAACCATTTGAATACATACATCTTAAAGGTTATGAAGTCTGGAAGCTGCTTTCCAGGTAAGAGTTTATTATACTGAATATTGTGAATATTTATTATACTGAATGGTTGTTTTGATTTGGTTCTTTTTTTGGAGGGGGGATGCTTTCTCAAGGTCAAGTTTCTCTTCAAGGTCAAGTTGAATGGGTCTCTGAACTACATGATCTGTTTGAAGCTGCCCCTGCTCATTGCAGGGGGATTGGACTAGGTGGCATTTAATGAACCCTTCCAACCCAAACCATTCTACGATCTTTGTTTTTCACTTCCTCTTCTGTGTTGAATCCACAAGTTCATTAATGTTCTAGCTTCATCTTTCCTATGCTGCTAAAATCACTCCTTTCCCACAGCTAACTAGCTCAGTAGTATGCTTGAATGTTCCTCACATTCAATACCAGAGTATAACATATCACTCATATACCCCTTTATCCATTACACTCTCATAGATGCTTCTGCCATGTTTCCAAAATGCTACTCCAGAATCAGCTTCCCAAGTCATGAACTCTCCCATATAGTCTTCCCTAACAAAAATTATTCTCAAAAGAAAAGAGGTGTAAACCCCAGGGAGGTGGCTGTTCTGTCTTTCACTGTCTAAGAATAAATTTCATTATGCTGTGAGCTACTTGTTAGACAACTGAGTGACAGAATTATTGAAAAATTACATTTAAAAATTAGTCGAGGGTATTATGAAGCTGAATATAATATAATCTGCACACAATTTCAGAATTATAAAGGATTTGTTTTGGCATTTCTTAATATAGGCACTTTGCAAGTGATTACTGAATAAATGCAAGTTCTAATGCAGAAGTACTGTTTTTCAAAGAGGTTATTTAAGAAATTACAGTATAATGCACAAAAGCAACACTATCATCACTATATACAATCTTAGAAGTACTGTAGGACACTTTATCCTAAAAAAAAAAAAAGAGTAATACACAAGCCTTTCGAATGAGTTAGCATTGAGCTTTAGAGACACTCAGATTGCAAATAATACATCACCTCACTTCTTTGCCTTAAGTGGTCAATGAACACACAACATCAAAAATAAAACCAAATAACTACATCAAAATCACAGCTCAAAAAACATTCCATTCTGACATTCCAACTGCTGGTCCAGTTCTATCATTGCTTAGGTCCTAGAGAGTCATACTCCATTCTCTATTCTTCCAAACTAGGTATTTGTAAATAGCACTAAGGTCTGCCCTTCGTCTCCTCCAACCTGAACAAAGCAGTGCTTTAAGCCTCTCCTTACACACCTTCTGCTTTAGACCCAGATGATCCTAGCAGCCTCCACTGGATTTGTGCTACTGTCCATATCTCCATTGTAGTGAGGAGCCCAAAACTGGACACAGGACCCCTGGTACAGTTTCACACATACGCTGACTAGATGCTGCCTGGTGTGCAGTTGACCTTCTTCAGTGCAATACCAACTCTTTAGTTCAATGACATCCGTCTTCCAGAACAATGTAGAAGATGCAGAATAATGTGCTCCAAAACCTCATCTCCAACAAATACGCTTGAAATCCTTCCAGAAGTACTTGTCATTAATTAGAGCAGCTATAGATATTCAATATAAATTCTTTATCATCTCATAAATGTTATGTTCATGAGCCAAATAGATTCCTGTGCCTGAAAGACCTACAGTTTTCCTGTGCCTGGAAGGTGTATAGTTTACTCAAAAGTTGTACTAAAAAATATTTCCATTTATCAGTTCTACATTTCCCTTTTTAATACAACCATGTTTATTTTAATCTTCTAATTTCAATCAATTTGATTCTTCAATTGATGTTACATATGACATGGTAAAAGAATTAGGTATAAAACTATTTCAAGGCAGTCCCTCTGATT
>VYZS01104985.1:9563-21214 GCA_013400695.1 Neodrepanis coruscans
TTCTCCAAAGGTATGCTTATAAGTTGGGTCTGAATTCAGAGAGAGAACATACAAATCAAAACATTGCAGCTCTGGCTATCAGACATTATCAGGATACCACTACAGGATAAGTGAAAGTTGACAGACATTATTTTACTCTTTGCTCTTCAGTCAACTGTGGTGATCACAGGCTGATGCCTGAATGCAGAGAGCTAGTTACTGTGGAGTCAGAAGTTGAAGGGACAGAGCAGGTATCAATTTTACTATGTATCCAGCCTTTTTAGTAATAAATTTATGATTTTGCATTATGTTTTAAACAATAGACAGGATTCATACCCTAATAAAGCTTAAATTCTTGGGTTTCTTCCATGAACTGGAAATCTTCTGACCACTTTTAAAGCAGCTGGTGAATGTGGTTTTGGATATAGAACTAAACAGGGTTGTTTGAGGGTAGATGTACATGTCAGCAGCCATTGTTTTATCTTGCAAAGGGGTTTGTGCCAGTAGGAGTTTAAAATATTTCCTATCTACTCAGTGAGGTCCTCAGCTGTGCCAAAACCACTATGGGGCTGCTCTAAAGTGGGAATGCAACCATGCTTCTCATTTGGTGGCAAAAAAAACCAACAACAACAAAAAAAATAAAAAGCCGAGCAAAAATGCTTTTCAGTGTTTTGTTTTCTAAAAATGGGATCATTTATCTGTCCCAATCAGCATCACAGCTGGTGATGTATAGGAGAGAAGTACTTCACCATACTACAGAAACACAGAGGTGTAGCACAGCTGGGATGGAGCAGGGCTATAATTTTTTGGCCATTAAGCATTTTATACAATGCAGCCATGACTTGATGTTGAAGTTGCATGAGATATTCTCATCAGGACCACAAATAGGTTAAAGCATTTCCTTACTCTCCCACTCTTACAGCTTCCACCTCTTCCATTCGTTGCTGCTTATCCATCTCCCTCACTGCTGCTTCGGCTGACAGAGGTGCATCAGGGGAGCACTATAAACCACAGCCCTCGCAAGACCCAGGTTAAAAGTAAACTTTGTCTATCCCGGATGGTTTATTGAAAAAGTTTCCCTCCAAGTTATGTCATTCATAAGAATGACCATATGGGATCAAAACATCTGTCTGTTTAGAACAGTATTCTGTCTCTGGCAAGAGACAATAGACAGCAGCTCAGGAATNNNNTTATCAGAGATTATGAAAATTAAAGGCATCCACATGTTTTTCTCTTCAGCTAGACTAGAGATTAGACAATAAATCATACTCTTCTGCAGAAATCCTAGCCAAAATGCCTTCATTATTTTTTTAGCCAAATGTGTTTCCCTACCTGAAAAATTCTTAAAACCCTTTATATGTGGGGATTGTATCATTCTTTGAGACATTGCAACCCATTTTCTCAAAAAATCCCTAACATTTTCCATCAGCTTTGACTTTGAAAGCCTCTTGTGTCAGCATGTTAGAGCAGAATTTGCAGAAAAACAGATACAGGAAGAGTTAGAAATACAGTTTTGAAGGTAACTGCTTCTCAAGGTCATAGGTCAAAGGAGAAGCCAGACCAATGTGAATGTTATTAAATCATCTGTACTGCAAGCAGTCTTCTAAATATGTATATATACATTCACAGTCTGGCTGCAACCTGAGTGTATTATCATTCATTACCTGCCCATTGGAGACCATTGGCATACTCCCAGAGAAAAAGAACAAGAATTGCAATAAGACTTCATGACTATGACACCAGGAGAAGAGTACATGCCTTGCTGAGGGTGCAAATAACAATTAGCTCTTCAGTCTCCAGGGAGCCAGAGGGCAGAATGGATGGAACATCTGAGAAATGCTTCCTGAAGAGATAAAATCATTCAAAAACCTTAAGGAAATTTACAAGAGTGAGATATTTATGTTGCTGATTCCATTTCTAGAAACTAAGAGAAAAGGTTACATTCTGATCCTGAAATGAACACTTTATTAATTTAAGTCAGTAACATTGCTTTCTTAATGACATCTCTATTCAAGGTCAAAATTTTGACTTCTTCATTTTGTCTGTCAATCCTTCCACAAACCTTCTCTGTAAGAGACCAAGCAAGGGAAAGCAAAAATATAAAAAAAAGAAAAATTTTTTTCAGCTTTGAAAAGTGAAGTTCTGTCATTGAAAACTCAGTAAATCCATAAAAAAAATATTTCTGATGTGATTTGTCAGAAACATGTAATGCTTTCATTCAACTCCATCAATGACCATCTACTGAGAAAGATAGCTTGTAAATGCTGTTCTGAGACCCACCTGAGCTGTGTTTCCATTTCTGCCATTGCATGAAGATCTACATAAAAATTGACACCATCTTCTTTGCCACAATGGGAATGTGTTCCACATACTCCAAGGAGCAATCAGATGGAAGGGATTTTGTCTCTCCAAGGCAAAAGTTCGGAGCATGTTATTCATTTCCTACTGCGGTGAATAAATTCATGGCACTGAAAATTACTGCATAGAAAATTAAAAAGGAATGCACTTAAATTAAAAGGGAATGCACTTAAACTCAATAAAAATTGTGAGATTAAATAATAGAAATCAGTGAAAAATGCACTGTTAAGAACAGGCATGAATAGAGACTGGCACCTTAAAATCATTTGAAAATATTAGTTCTGCTTCTGGTGATAGGTACTGAACACTAGAGTAAAAAGGCTCTCATGCTTTGTTTAGCCTGTAACGCAACTAATAAATTTCTTAAGCACGCAGAAATATGCTTTAGTACAAGACTGACATAAGTACCAGTGAGACTCACTAAGAATTAAGTTTCTGAAATGTAAAGCAGCACTGGGACAGCACCTGTTTCTGAACTAAGCTAACATTTTCTTTCATAGCTTTTCATCATCACATGTTCAAAACATTGCCGTTTTCACTTGCTTTTTCCTATGCTTGGCATTTGCCTTAAGTGCTTATAGATATAGATTTGAACAGATTGGTAGGAACAAGAGGATGATGTGGTCTGCACTTGGTGTTTTTTTCCAGGCTAAGGATTTTTTATCAGCAACATGAATTTTGAAATTTAATTTTGTGAGCTGAGCTTCGTATCATATTGCCAGCACCTTAACCAGCACTTTACATAGTGTGTTTTTTTATGAGATTTAAAAAATTAAAGCCATGATAAGGAGAAGATAAGAAGAAAGGAAGAAAAGGTGAGAAGTACAAAGAATGATCTAGATAAATTAATTCACCCACATCCAGGGGAAAAAAACCCAATCTAATAAATAAAAATAAAGGATATAAAGGATATTTGCTTATTTACTTGGAAATTAAAAATTACCTATAAAATCTATTTTATTTACCTGATGATTTCCTATATTGAAAAAATCACAGCTAATCAGCTAATCAGTTATCTCTTGATGCAAATAAAAAGAAACTCTCACTTATTCAAATCCTGCTGTGTTGGTCAATGTTGACTCTTTAAGTGCTGAATGCAAATTGTCTGTTCTTTGGTAGAAACTAATACTTCTTAAGTAGTTAGCCATGTGTGTCAAGATTCAATCTAGAATTGATTTCCTTACAGCTATGTTATAAAATGTGACAAATAAATTTTTTCTGGAAGAAATGTTGACAGGCTCCTAACTAGGTATTGCTATTGAATGCCAATATAATAAGATGGGCAGAACACACAAATTATGCAGACTGAAATTTATTTCTGGCACTACTTATTTTACTCACACCTTACTAAATTTGCACTTGTCCCTTCTGTCTTCTCAGCTGAAGACTAATGTTTTAGATACCTGGACTTACACAGCTGATAAGTCTGATTGCCATGAGTTGACATGAAGTCCATTCAGAAACAACTCGCATTGTCATAGTAATCACTACTTTTGACAAGGCCTTGCAGTGAAAGACAAGGGGAAATGGCTTTAAGATGAAGGAGGGGAGATTTAAATTAGGTTTTCTGCAGAGATTCTTATCTGTGAGGGTAGTGAGACACTGACACAGCTTGCACAAAGAAACTGTGGCTGGCCCATCCTTTGAAGTGTTGAAGGCCAGGCTGGATGGGTCTTTGAGGAACCTGGTCTAGTGGAAAGTGTCCCTGTGTAAGGCAGGGGGTTGGAAAGTTTAAGGTCTGTTATAGCCAAAACCATTCTACGATTCTAGGAAATTCTTCTAATGTTTCTTTTTCCTACTAGTGTTTTCAAACTCTTACTGGTTTTGGATAAACCCAAACTGCAAATCTCATAGATTTGCATGAGCTAGTATCTAAAGGTTTTACTTTAGTGCTTTTTCTCATTATGAGTGACTCTAGTATAACAATAAGGAATATTTTTACAGCCAGCCAAATTCCCCATGCAGATTCAGAAAAACTCAAGCAACTTTAATAATTAAGTTGGCAGTTGTGGGTTATTCAAATTGAATAAAATAGATGAACCTGAAAATAAAGATATCTACTGAAACAGAGAAGGTACTCAAGGTAAATACAGACGTTAATCTAAGAGACTTGATATCTCCTGAATTATTTTGATGTTCTAATTGAATAATTCGACACACTAAATAATGGCTTCTACATCCTAAATTATTATTTCTGAAGCACAAATAAGAAAAGCATTTTGTAGCTTCAGAAACTTCTTCAGAACTCAAAAACCTTTTCACTCAAAGGGTGGTTAAGCACTGTAAGAGGATCCTCAGGGAGGTAGTCACAGCACCAAGCCCGACAGAGTTCAAGAAGCATTTGGAAAATACTCTCAGGCACATGGTATGATTCTTGAACGGGGTCTTGTGAAGGGCCAGGAGCTCGACTCTATGATCCTTGTGGGTTTCTTCCAACTCAGGATATTCTATGGTTCTCTGATTCTAAGTATGACTGGAATACAATAAAGAATAAAAATAGTTTCCCTGAGAATATTTTTTGCTACCTTGAAAGTGTTGGGCTTTTTTCTAAAACATTCCAACAGTTGGGCAAAATTTTAGGAAGCTGACAAGCATGATGCCAAAAAAAAAGAAAAAAATAAAAGCTCCAGAAGACAATGATAGGTTAGTCAGTTTATCCAGCTTACTGAAATAGGGGACTGCAGCTATATTCATCCTGTTTAATCTTGCAACCTTCCCTGTTTAATTTCCTCACCAGCCAAACCTTCTGCTTTGTCCTATTTCCTGTAGTTATCTACATTTGCTTGGGTGGGTATTAAAGGTACAGAATACAATTTTGGTTTCTCTCTGTGGTTCTGTAAACCCCCTATATGCAAGGTTTTGCTTACACAATGTAACTTCCTTGTATATGTGAGCAACATCAACCCACTTTACAAAGAAAAAGAATTTTGTTTTCAGTTATTTTAACCATCATATTCTGTTAACCCCTCCAGAAATGCAGTATAGGCAATAAAGGAATATAGAAAGTTAAGCTTCCCTACAGAAATTTTTCTTGAAGTATGCAATTTTTATTACATTCCTTTCACCAATTTAAAATTGCAATGAAAAGACCTCAGTCGTTAAATATTTTGTGTAAAGGGGATTATTCCATTTCTTTGTCTTAAAGTCTCTCTCTTAATTTAATCTTAAATTCTTCCAAAGATTTCTATTCATTCTATTCCTATTAAATTTTAAGGGACTCTTTCTTTTGTGACAGAATGATCTGTATAGACAGTTAGCTGCTCATCATGCAAATTTTGTTCTGTTGAAATGTTCCTCAGTAGGATACCACTTTCTGGAATCCATCTGTTAATTTCACACTGCTCCCCAAAAAGCCTCACATTAGTAAGGTTCAACAAGCACTTCGTATTCTTCTCTCTTCATGTTTGATCACATCTGAATTTGAATCATCAGACATTGTCTGTCTCTTATCTACAT
This sequence comes from Neodrepanis coruscans, assembly GCA_013400695.1. Taxonomy (NCBI): domain Eukaryota; kingdom Metazoa; phylum Chordata; class Aves; order Passeriformes; family Philepittidae; genus Neodrepanis; species Neodrepanis coruscans. Next base: position 15,357 of record VYZS01104985.1, read on the forward strand.
AGGAGTGAGGCACAGAACTTCAAGGTTAATGAATCCTGATTAACTTTGTCCTCATTGATTTGGAAGGAAATGGCTAATAACGGGATTTCTTCCCCCCCCCCTCCCCCCCGTATTCAAGTACTATAATTGGGTAGAATACAGTTACCTGGTCTTCTGATGAACATTTAGAAGTCCTAAGTTAGGAATAAAACCTCAATAATGGTCTTGTTGTGTTCATCATGTTTTTCAGTGGAATATTTTTTCTGTGTCCTCAGGAAATTCTTCCACACAACTGATTTTTTTTTTTTTTTTTTAACTAAACACTGCAAACTGGCTGGGCTGATGGAGTAAGGGAGGAAGGTGGAAAGGCGCCAGGTCCGAGGTTTCCTGGAAAACAGGAAAAATAAAAAAAACCCTGGGAGAGTAAACCAAAGGGGAAAGAAATACCACAGCTGTTGAGTGATGTGATCCTCAACCCTGCACTGCCTCTGCTGTCGATGAAGCTGCGCTACTGCCCAAGCCATGGGAAAACGACAAGCAGAGATGTGCTGAGATGCAACTCCAATGATTGCCAAGCCTCGAAGAGAGGGAGGGCTTACAGGCTTGTGGGTTTTATAGGGAGTCTATTCTCGTGTGATCTTGGGGTATCTCCTGGCCCAGGGTACCACCAGATTGGTGAACAGCTCTCGGGCACCTCCCCTCCACGAGACTTTGCCATGAGGCAATATGGCAGCATTTCCCACCAAAATGCCTCATGGTCGGGGCCCGGGGGGAAAAAAAGGGCCACTCCCACCACCCGTGAGCACTCCGGGGCCACCCTTGGCACTGGCACCAGGCTGCCGTCGCCCTGCGTGCTAGTGTCAGCCACTTGCGGGGTGTTTTCACCAGCTGCAAGGGCTGCCAGCATTCTTCATCCAGCATGGCATCATGCAGCACTGGGGACAGCCAGCTGCACCTGCCGTTGCTGTCTGCAGCTGGGTGGGGGAGAGGCTGGCAGCAGCAGCCGCCACCCTCCTAGCACCAGGATGTTAGCAGCAGCTGTGCACTGCCCCAGGGCCAGCACTGCCACCACCCTGGGGCTCGGCAGCGGATCCCGCAGCCACCAGCTGGGACAGGGGGTATGCTGCGCCCATGCACACTGGCGGCAGCTCCACAGAGCAAACCGCCACAGCTGCCCTACCGCTGCTTGAGCCGCGGCATAGAGGGTGATCCCTGCACCGCGCCCACTGCAGCAAGCACGGCCACTCCTGCCTTGCCGCTGCCAGCAGGCAAAGGCTGCCACCACCGCCCAGCACACACATGCCCCCGGCCTGGCACTGCTGCTGGGCAGCGAACCAATGGGGGGGCTGAGGGAGCCGTGGGCTGTGTAGGTTCAGGGGACCGGTGCCACATCGCGAGGTCCAATGCCTGTCTGCCTTGCTTTTTATAAAATACAAACCAAAGGTTTGAAACACCCCCTCCCCTACCCCATCTCCAAAACCAGACATCCCTCTCCCCAGCCCCTCCAAACAACCAAACACCCCCTCCCCATCCCCTCTCTCCAAGAAGCAAAACCTCTGGGAAACATAATTCTGGGAAAAAAAATACATTTTAACAACTGAAACCTTGTTTCACACCATAATACACAGTCATCCATTAAAAAAATAAAATCAAAAAGGTAGAGCCATGCCACTGGAAAACCATTGTTATTTACATAGTATTCTATTATCCCTTTCCCTTTATGTTGTTTGTCAGAGATGTAATTCATGGGCTTTGCTGTTGGAAACAACAGTTAGATCACAGGCTGTGATCTTGCAGATCCATATCTGCGTTACCATGGCTTAACAAATTATCACTGCCTGTGAGCTACAGGCACAGTTGTGGGGCATGCTCATGGCCCACCCTAAAAGTGATATAATGCCCTGAAGTTTAAACTTTAGTGAAAGAGTTTTAAGCTAAGTTCCATTACCTTGCAATTGAAACAGATTAGGAGCAAGCATGTGGGCAGTTACCATTCAAAAAGACATCTCATCCAAGACACAGTAACCTATTAGGTTCCCATAACTCCTTCATGTTCCGAAGTTCTTGTCTCCTTTGTAATATGAGCCATAAAATTTATACTAGTTGCTCTTGTATTGGACCTATGGTAATCTCTCTGGGGCACAAATCACCATTTTAGCTGCAGCGCTGAGCTCGGTGTCACTTCATATCACACACTAATGAGATAATTCAGATCATTGAGGAGTTTACAAGTTAGAGGGGAGTTTTAGTCTGGAAAGACTTTCAGGAAAGACCCTGCTATAGTCTCACTGCGTGTCAACTTCTCCTTCCTTCAGTCTGCTTTCTAGGAGTCTCGAAAGATATGGGCTTAACCAAGACAAGTTTGGCACAGGCATAAAGGATCAACTTAATGTTTTTCATACAATTCATGCAAATAAACAGCTATAAAATAGAGTACTGCCTCAAAAATCCCCTTGCTGAGAGACTGTGCTTTTAAGTCAACTCCAAACTGGAAACTAGAAAATCCACTTGGGAGAATAAGTTGAAAATTATCTAATAGGGAAAGACTTTGCATGTTATTACTTCTCAGTGATTATATGGAATCTTATCCTATGCTTGAGATAGCACAAAAACATGAGTACAACTTCCGTGATAGTACGACCTTTACAATACCTTTATCCATTTTAGTTTGTTTAATAACTAGCATGATGGCAGGCATCACATTATGGCTTGGTGTAATTTGCTGGCTCTCCCTGTTTTAACTTAGGTGTCTCAGTGGCATCAATGCAGGGAGGGTGAAAGCCACACAGTACATTTTGGGATTGACAGTGTAGAGTTTGAAATGCCTGCATCACTTGAAGCATAGACTTGATGCATGAGGTGAAACAGAATTTCCGGATTTTCTGGCAAAATTTTTGGTACCAGAGATGGTATCAAGCCTGAGCTATAGCACTGCTGCATCATAGCCCTGCCTGTGCCTAGATGCTAAAATTGGATTAGTTGTTCCCTAGTGAGAGTGCCACATTTTCTCTGACTTTGCAAGGCTCCATTTCCAGAGTGCTGCCTGGTAATGAACTTGTCATTCATCGCAGATTCTGGAAACATTCCCCAATAGAACAGCCAGACTCAAAAATTACAGGCTACTTCATGAAACATGAGTAGGCAGTACAAATTTTGGCTAGATTGTATCCTAAAAAATATTTGTATGTGTAATGTTTTTAAAGGAGCATTCATTTTTCCCTCAATTAAATACATATGCATTTCCGTTCCTGGAACATTTCAAGGCCAGGTTGGATGAGGCTCTGAGAAACCTGGTCTAGTGGAAGGTGTCCCTGCCCATGGCAAAGGGTGTGGAATGAGGTGATCCAACCCAAACCATTCTATGATTCTATGATGAATGTATTAATTTCAGAAATTGATACATAGGAATTTTGTTTCATATCTTTTATTTTGAATAATTGAAACATTCTTATTTGTATTGTTTAATATTTTAATATTATGAACCAGAACTACAAGTGTCACTGCATGTGACCTCTGAAGTGGGCATGATGACTCTACTAAAGATGTGAGCAGTTGCTTATTCCTTACCTCTTTGTTTGCATTATTTTCAGGTGCAGGGTTAAAATATGGCAGTTTAGAAGGGAAAAACATGGCTTTGAGGAGAACTAATAGTACAGATAGGAGCATAAGGTCAGCTGGAAACTGCTGCTAGGAGCCTTCAAAATTCGAGTTACTTTAAGTAGATGGTTCTTATTGTATGTGTTAACCTCAAGGGGCAATCATTGTGGAATACAACTGAAATCAGTAGCTTATAATAAGAAAAATATGTGTAGTAAACAGTACATGTCTGAGAAATTAAAGGGGCCCTGTATGACCTTCGGGCATCCTCTGTGTGAGTGGATAGTATGTAAACCCTCCAAGAGCACATGTAGATATATTAGCATAGATTTAGTTCAAGTCTGTAGAGCAAAGTAAAAAATATTTTTCATATATTACTTGCTTGTATCTCCAAAATGTACTAAGTTTTCAACATACTAAAGAAGCAAAAGGAAACTGCTTTGCGTAATTGGTGATTTTGACATGTTGCTATTTAAAACCCACTTTTCCAAATGCTGAGGTAGAATCCACCAGGCATCATTAGAATGTCAAGTTTCGCCTGCCACATCTGTTTTCAGGCCTATGGTAGAGATTTTTAGATTAGTTTAGAGAGTTCCTTTTGTAATAAAGTGTTTCATTCTCTATTCATGGAAGGACGGCAGCTGCTGCTGGCTTTCACAGCATGAAGGATGAACCCTTGTATATAGATGGTGATGTAAGCAGATGTGAGGTTTCCAGCGTTCTTGAGGTTTGCTGTTAATCTGAGTCTTGTCTTTTAAAAAGTATTTTTACTGCTGCTCTTCCTCTCCTTCCCCAATAGTCATACAGTGGTATGGTAAGTAAAATGTCATCAAATGGGGGGAGCAAATCAACTTATATTGAACTTTCTGGATATAGCCTTGAAGATGATCTGTCTGGGGAGCACTGTTTTCAGTGGCCGTTTGCATCTGCATCTTTCCTTGATATTTATAATAAATTTATAGCCAGTATAGTAATGCAGATAGCAAGAAGCCTATTAAGAAACCTGTTGAAACAAAGGAGAAATTGAAATAACGGGAGTCACATTTGTCCTAGGGTTCAGTGATATTTGAATTTCAGAGAGCACAGATTTTTNGTGAGTTATGACTCATTTTCTCACTCCTGAGACATCTCTCGTATAAACCAATCATACAATAATTCACCAGAGGGGTGAAAAATTAACTTGTCTTCTTAATACACAAGTTAAGAAAATAGGCTAATATTTCATTTCCCAAGAAGAAATCAATGTNGTAACAGCAAGAATATTAGACGTCCTTGAGGTCACCTTGGCCTTGTCAGAAGATAATTTGAACAAAAGACAACATGCCTGAAAAATATCTCAATTTCATTATATCAAAAAGTAATTCTTGTAGATATCTGGCAAGCTAGGGGAATCCACCTTACAGTTGCAGTTCCTGAATCTTTGAGGGTTTCTTCCACTTTCTGTTCAACAGTGTAAACTATCCACAGAGGGACCTCCCATTTCAGGCTGAGGTGTTAAAATTGAGTTTTCCACTAAAAGCGGATTCATGAAACATATTTACACTCTCTTTGGAGGCTGGGTTTGGTATGTAAATTATACCTCTACCCATGCTAAAAAAAATGTCCACTGCAGAGAGATTGAAATGCACCCTGGAAGTGTTCAAGACAAGGTTGATGGGGCTTTGGGCAACCTGGTTTAGTGGAAGGTGCCCCTGACCACGGAAGGGGGGTTCAACTGGATGATCTTGAAGGTTCCTTCCAACTCAAACTCTTCTGTGATTTTAGCCACTGTGCTGGATAAGCATCAGGAATGCAGGGATCTTGAAATAAGGTCTTTGCATCTCATGGAATTAAACCTTCAGGAAGAACAGGTCAGACCCTAACTACTATGTGTTGTGAGCAACTAGATGGGTAAGGAAGGAATTTGAAGTATTTGAAAATGGGTAGCCTGTGGGCAGGTGACAGAGAACTAAGGCAGGTCAGGACATTTAAAAACATATTTCTATTCAGTGTGTAGTTTCCCCATGTATCACACAGACCACATCGCAATAATGAGGGCTTAGAATCCATCTTCAATGTGCCTTTTGGAAGCTGGGTTTGCAGAGTAAACTTTTTCTGAACCTTACAAGGAAGAGGCAGGAGGCATGCAGCAACAGAGAGAAATACAGCTCTGAAATGAGTCACTGTCATGTCCTCAGGAAACTCTCCTGTAAGAGCTGCTCCATAACCAGGCACACTAATGAAGCTCTTAGGTGGAAAATGAAGGGCTTTTAATATGTTTTATAGCTATACAGAATGATTTC